>JAMLFT010006486.1:0-15993 GCA_026544285.1 Pachyrhizus erosus
GTAAATAAAAATAAATAATTATGAATAAGAAAAATTTAATTCAGTAGAAGAAAATATAATTAAGATTTTAGGATTTTTGAAAGAATTTAAAAATATAAAATAGAATTAATAAAAATTAAAAAACAGAAAATAGAAAATAAAATAAAGAAAAAAATAAAAGAAATGGAAAGAAAAAGAAGAGAATAAGAAAAGAGAGGCAGTGCGGGTTCAAACCCAAATCCTACCAGATGGAGGAAAGAGCGGAGTAGCATGCCAACTCAGCTACCCATTTTGGGTGCTAAGTTTTGGACCAAATTATATAAAAGGCATATGTGTTAGGTAAATAAAGAAATAAAACGCAAAATGCGCAAAAGGGGTGTGAGGCAGACTCGAAGGCAGGCATGGGAGGGTTAAAGAGAGTATTGGGACACAGGGATTGTCATTTGACTACTAGGTCCATTGCTATTATTTTTACGAATTAAAATCTATTTGACCTTTCCTAAAAACGCTTGACCACCATTGAAATAGCTTTGTCATCTTCAATCTCAAGCCAATTTTTTTTTTAAAGCTACAAATCTTGTACTTTGTGCTTTCCATGCCCTGCCAGCCACATATCTACCTTCAACCTAGTCTAGAGAGTGCTTCAACGAGAAGCAAGGAAGATGGGGATGTCTATATAAAGGGAACCAAGTTCGAATTCGAAGAAGAAAAATACGAACTTCATTCCTTAAATTCTCCCTCGCTTCTCATCCCCACTACCTCAAATTTGTTTCTTTAGTTTCAAAATCTTCTTGGGAACGTTTATGTTGAAGAAATTTGAAGAATAACGCAAGGAATTGTGATTTTGCAGAGGTTATAGAGCTTGCCATTAACGAACCAAGGAAGCTTCATTCGAGGTAGGAGGAGTTGTCTTTTCTCAAAATTTTGATTGTAGTAATGTTCTATATTACCTCAATTTGGATTCTACACAATTTGACGTGTTAATTCGTGCTAATTCTCCTTAATTGAATTGGAGTTCATCTAATTCAAACTCTGTTAAAACTGAACTCATTTGGCTGTGTTTAGACTTATTTGAGCCAATTGAAGATTGAAACAACTTAAGTTTGATGGATTTAATGTTATTGGATAAAGAAATTGGAAAAAAAAAAGAATAGAAGCCAGAATAAAAAATTTGAAAATTATGGTTTAAACCAGAGTCCAGAGGTTGAAGACAAAGGGCAAATTACAATTTTGCCCTATCAAAATACTCATATTTTATTTTTTTATTTTCCAAGCTATTTTATTCATTCAAGCTATAAAACCAGTTTAAAAGATCGCTATATCTTTGACAATAATGATGAAAGTGGATTTTCTCAGAAAAATTGATTAAAAATTAAATTATTTTCTACAATTCTAGAAATACCCCTAAGTGGAAAAAAATTGGATTTTTAAGTTTGTTTGACCAAAAAAATTGGAAACAAATTATTAGGATCTATTCAGGAATAAGCCTATGATATTTTTATAACTTTAGAAATTTAAAAATCCTTAAAAATAAAATTATTATTATCAAAATGACAACAATACCCCTAGGGTATAAAAGTGACGATTTTATCATTTTTAGGTCATTCCAATTTCAGAAAAAATTGTCTAAATTATTTTAGCACTATTAGGATCTTTTCCAAAAGTCATTGGTTGAAAATATAAGAAAAATCTTTAAAAGAGCAAATATTTATAAAATAACCAAAATGCCCTTAGTTTATAAAAAAATATTTTTAATTTTATAGGAATTTTTAAACTCAAACGAATATTTGGAAAGTACCAGGAATCTATATATAATGCTTTTGACTAGAATTATGAAAAGAAAAATCGTAGAAATCATATTTTATGAAAATGACCAAAATACCCATACCTTAGAAAGATTAATTTTTCCACTATTAAAACCTCCTAAAGTTAGGAAAAACAATTTATAATACTAAGACAACTATATAAGATATTATGAGTTGAAATTGAGGATAAAAATTCCAAAAAAATCATATTTTTGTAAAAAGACCATTTCACCCTTGTCTTGTTATCTAACTATAATATATTTGATTGATTACTGTAATCATTGTTTATGCATTTAAATATATGTGATTAATGATTTAATTGTAATTCCATACCTCCACTATCTGTGGAAGTCAAATATACTTGATGATTGTCCATCAGTGACAGAAAACCCTAAATAACTCTAGGATAGATGATGAACTAAGTCATGTTTAGACAATGATGAAACAATCAAGAGTGAATTTGATGTAAAGATGGATGTTGTCCATTGAAAACCTAAACTTGACATAAGTACCAAAGTAAAATGAGATAGTAGAGTTGGCAGAAGGAATAAGGAAGGGAAATTGAACTAAAAACCTCAACGAGTAAGAAATTAAGATGGAGGATGCAATGGTTGACCACAGAAGGTACCTAAGGAATGTGCCAGCTTGACGTCCCCAACAAAGCGAGACATTACCAGGATTCGGTTGAGAGTATCCTAGACCGAGTACCAGGCAATGTATGTACTCCCAATCATCAACTAAAGTTTGTAAATTGGATTATTTCTTATACGCTCGTGTAAGCCCTCCCGATGTTAGTAGTACCAGAGGCTACGAAGGACCCTAAAACGAATAGTCATCCGAATGAGGCACAAACAACAAGATGAGAGACTACGTTAGATAGATAACCCTCTAAAATTCATATAAATGCATACTAGAATTCCCTAGATGTAATGTGATAAGTTAAATTATTGCCAAATTGTCATTCCCCAAATGAATTAAAGTTTCAAATGTTTATCTGCACGATAACTCTTGGACATTTATTATTAATAAAAGTAAATAAAAAGGGACGTTACAGTTGTGCCTTGATCCAAGCTTCCTTCTGATTCCATTAATTTGAAGAAAGGAAGAAGGAATCGCGAATTCACTTAGACGTTAGAGCTTCCCTGGAGTTCTTGGAATTTCTCACCGAAAGAACATTTTAAAGTAGAAGAAGCTTTTTGTTCTTCGAAATTTTTGTATAAAATCATTACTAAGTTTATTTGTTTCATTATTATGCTCTTAATTGATTAAAAATCCCACAAAAATTGTGAATCTGAAATTCAAATTTCTTGTCACTGCCATAGTTACCGACTTGACATTTCTATAGTTCTTTAGTTGAATTTTGAGTCTGGGTTTCATCCTAGATCATTATTGAATGAAACAAGGAATATAAAAATGAAAATTGGTGAGAATTGAGTTGTAATTGAGGTTGAAGAAGAGATCAAAAAATTGGCTTTTTATAAATTTTATTTTTGTTAGTTATATAGCTTTTGAGGAAGAAACAAGGTTTGGGAGGATCATGGAAAAAGAGAAAGGAGGAAAAATGGGTTGGGAGAGAGGAAAAGGAGATGAGTGAGAGTCTGAAAGTGTAAGCAAAGAGAAAGAAGTCAAGATAGGACAACAAGAGGATCAAACCTTACCAGAGAAGTTAAGAATAACATATGGAAGTGTAGAAAAGAAATTTTGATTGGATGTTGACGAAATAATCTAGATCGAAGAAAGAATTTGTATTCCTCAAAATGAGGAATACAAAATTTTGGGAAGATGGTCAAGGTAGAAGAGAAGAATTCTTCAAGGAAGAAGATCCTTCTAAAGAACCTGGCTAGGAACTCTTGGGATGAGTCAGATGTTGCAGATTATCTTAGACTTTATCTTTTGTTTAATTTGTTTGTCAAAATATTTTGGAGATGAAATATTTAAACTTATATTTTGTAACTCCCTTTTTTATTTACTCTTAGTAATTAAGAATTTGTATTTTAAATAGTTTTAGCACAGGTAAAATTAATTAAAAAAAAACTTAACTCGCTAGTGGAATTACAATTTAACAATAACATAACCATTCACATAACTTTTACTCTAAGTTCTTACCACTTGATTTAAACAAAATAAATGAAGTTATAAAACTTATTATTACATCATTACAATATCCTTAATACTTGAACAAAACATCTTCTTAACTATTTTCCAGGACTAATTTGATCTAGTCAAACCCTTCAAAAGGATCCTCTTCTTCTGTGGAGCCCTCTCTTCTACTTGGATCATTAGCTTGTAGTGACCCCATGGAGAACTATGAAATTTGAGGGGTCTAAGGTCATCTTCGCATGGGTAGAATATCAACAAATCTAGGTGGCAAAGTTTGAGATAAGACCATGGGTAAGTCTACATGATGAAACTACTAGGGAACTAATATATTAGCAGGTTTAAAAGCAAATCGAACATATCCCATGAATGTGTCATCTCCCACAAATGTGTCATCTCCTTGGACTTTATCATAGGTCCATCTTCCTTCCAAGGTGATTACAGTCAGGTGAAATAATGGTTGGAAATCATTTGTCATTAGAGTCTGAAAACATAGGGGGTGTAGGAATGAATCATCTATCCTTGGGTAAAACATACATGCAAGTAGAGGTGGTCTATCTAACGTGGGCTCTCATCTCTCCATATGTGCCTAATTAGGAATTCTACTTGTGTTTAGGGTGCTTCACAACCTCCAATACAACTAACTCTGGGAGGGCTTACACAAGTGTATCATTAATATTCCAATTTGCAATCTTTGGTTGACGATTGGGAGTACATATCCTGCCTGGTACTCGGTATAGGATACTCTTAATCGGATCTTGGTAATGCTCCGTTTTGTCAAGGATGCCAAGCCGGTTTTATAACATCCTCTTTCCTCTTAGCGGTTCACAACTTGGCACCTTATCTACCCCCAAGGTCTCACCAGATCTTGCGCATATTCCTCAGGTTCCTTTTGTGGTCAACTATTGCATTCTCCATTCTTAATTCTCACTCGTTAGGGTTTTTAGTGCAAATTTACTTTCCTTATTTCATCTACAATCTCCACTGATCATTTTATCTTGGTACGTGATGACAAATTCATATGTTCATGGGTAACATCCATTTTTATATCACAGTCATTGTAGATTGTATCATTATTGTTTAAGCATTTTTTAGTTCATCGTCTTTGATATAGTTATTTAGAATTATTTATCTCAAATGGGTAGTTATCAGGTATGTTTACCCTCCATTAACAGTGCAGGTTTAAATCACATTTACATCATCAATCCAACTCACTCAATTGCATAGCCAATGATCACAATAATCAACCATTATATTCAAATAATAAGACAAGGGCAAAACGTCATTTTTCACCTTTTCTTCCATAATTTCCTTTTATCTTTATATTTATGTGATAGAAGCGAGTATAAAAGAATTTTCAATCTCCATTTGTCTTAGTTTCAAATTTTTACTGAAAAAAGGTATTTTCAAAAATTTTCTTAAGAAGGGTAATTTGGCCCTTTTGCAAAAATATGTCTTTTTAAGAATTTCTTTTTCACATTTCAACTCATAATATATTAAATAGGTTACTATTATTCTAAACTATTTCTTCTGAGTTTAGAAGATCTAAATAGTGGTAAAAATTAGTTTTTATCATGTAGGAACATTTTGGTCATTTTAAAAAAATTTGTCCTTTCAAGGATTTTCCCTCACATTTTCAATTCATAAATTTTTATAAAGGTACCTAATAGTGCTAAAAGGGTGTAGACTATTTTTTTCCTAAATTTTAAATGACCTAAAAATGGTAAAAAAAAAATATTTTTATAACTTAGGGGTATTTTGGTCATTTTGGAATAAAATTTTATTCTTGAGGATTTTTGAGTTTCTAAATTGGTAAAAATTGCCTAGGCTTAAACCTATACTTATTTTCAAGCTTTCCCCTTGATTCATTGACTAAATATGGGTGAAATTCCTATTTGTATTTCTTAAGGATATTTTGATAATTTTTTTTAAAATAAGATAATTTTATTCAAAAATTTTGAGAAAAATTTCTTTTATGTTCATGCAAAAATATAGGGCTATCTGTTTTTCTTATTTCAAGATTTTCATGAATAAAAATGGAAAAAAAATAAAAGAAAACAAATCAGGGTTAGTTTAGTAATTTTATGCCTTAGGGGCAAAATGGTCATTTAACCACTCATCATCTTCTTCCTTTGGATCAAAGGTTTCTTCTGGCTTGACACTACATTCAAAATGATCCAATCTTAATCCTTTCTACCTCTAAACCATGGTTAATGAAATTCTACTTCCTCAAGACCTCAAGATCCACCTATTATTCCTTAACTTGCTAAGAATTTGAGGAATTTTAATTTCTAATCAAAACGAAGAACGTGTTACTGGTTTTGAGTGATTTTTGACTTTTTTAAAAAAATTTAGAAGAATTATTTATTTAGAATCCTTCGAAAGTCAAGTACGAAGCTTATAGTAATAATAATTTGATCAAAATTGACATAATTGGACCAATTCGATAAGCTTCGACTTTTCTAATTTGAAGTTCTCAATTCAAACCATTTTTTGTGAATTTGGTTACCTTCATTTACCAATTTTTCAAAAAACCATATTCAAATAGTAGAGAATTTTTTTAAGCAATTAAAATTGAAGAAAAGATAACTCTTCATACCTTTAATGAAGTTTTTCGGCAAGACTTCGACGAAGCTCCAGCAAAACTGCAAAATCATGATTCCTTGGACAATTCTTCAAATTTCTTTGACAGAATCATTCTATGAATGATTGCGAAGCTAATAGGATTGAAATGGGGCAATGGGAGTGGGGAATTGAGAAGAATTTTGAGGAGAAACTCTCTGCATTTCATTCTCTAATTTCGAATTTCCTTAAGTATTTATAGACATTCTTCTGCCTTCTTCCTTCGAGTTGAAGCAACCATAGGTCATAGGGAAACCAGCTAGGGGTTGCAGGGTGTAGGTAGTGCAGTATTAATTAGACGGCGTAGTTGTAGAGGGTAAGCTCGAGGAAGAGGATGACGAAGCTGCTTCAATGGAGGCAAAGCATTTTTAGGAGAGGTTAACTATATTTAATTCATAAGAAATAATAGCGGTCTAGCGGTGAAATGATAATCTTTGCTTACCATTTAACCTTCAACCCTAATGTCCCACCTTCGAGTCCACCCCAAGCCTTTTGTGCATTTTGGGTTTTTATTTTTCTATTTAACTCAACTCCTTTACCTATTATTATTCTTCTTGTGTTTTAATGCTACCTCTCGTGGGTAGCTCAGCTAGTTAAAGCGCTACTTCTCTCTCTCTCTCACAAGGTCACACGTTCGAGCTCGCTGACGCCCTTTTCTTTTATTCTCTTTTCTTTTTCTTTTCTTTTTATTTTCTTATTTTCTTTTAATTTCTGTTTTTTATTTTTAAAATTTTATTTTAAATTTCTAAATTCTTTCAAAAATCTCAAAAACTAATTTGTATTTTTCTTCTACTGATTTAAATTTTCTTTTCATAATTATTTATTTTATTTAATACAAATTTATTTATTTTATCTAACAATATTTATTTAATTTTATTTAATTCCTAAAAATTTATTTTTAACCCCTAAAAATTCTATTCTGTCTCTATTTTAATTTTCCTTATTCTTATTCTTTCCTTCTTACTTTTATTTTATCAAAACATTATAAATTTAATTTCTATTTGAAAATTAATTTGTTTTTCTATCCTTCAAAGTTTATTTTAAATTTTGACTAACTAATTTCTTTTAAATTTCTCTTATCCTCTCTCTTATTCTCTCTTTCTTAGATTTTCTAAACAATATTTATTGGATGATATCTTTTTCTTAAATTCCTAAATTCTATTTTAACTAAAATAACTTATGAGTAGAAAAAGATATAAATCTAAAAATTTAAATTTATATAATATTAAAAGTAGGATGCTACATATTTGACCTGACTTATATATTAATTTGAGTATGTTATAATTAAATTCAAGTTACTTGGATGTGTATGCAATATTTAGGTTTCTTTCAAATTGCAACCCCTAACGAATTAAGTTTTAAAATTTACCTGAAGTAAGATACCTAAAAAGATTTTCTCAAAATTAAATGGATAAAATAAAAGGGTGTTACATTAATTGACTCAATTAACTTGACATATCACCATTTAATGATAAACATATCAAGGTTGTGATAAAAAAAATTAGGATCCAAAAGAAAAATCTAAAACTATTTCAAGGACTACTTAACAAAGTCAATGTAATAACAAAAATGAAATACAAAATAAAAAAAAAATTCAAGGACCAAAAGTCTAGAAAAATTTATTGAAGAGTAAATGAAAAATTCAAAAGCTTTTGACAGATCAAAACATATTTAAGCCTAAATATAATACCAAGTTATAACAAATATTCATTAAATAAAAAATTGTCAATAATATATATTTGTTCAAAAAAACCTTAGATCTTTTAAAATAATATAGAACATTTGACAAGGTTGAGACAACTAAAGGCATAACTCAAACTCATTCTTAAAATACATTACATCAAACTTTGAAAACCTAAACCCGTACAAATCAACTTTAGGCCAAATTGGGTCAGAGGACAACTTAGGCCTTGCTCACCCTTATGTCTTTTTATATTAGCTGTTTATGAAAAGTTAGAAACACACTAGAAGATAGGTTAAATAGGGTGTTTTTTTTTCAAAATATTTTCTTAAACTTTTCAAAATAAGTTTAGATGAAAAACAAGTTTGACACCTTTTTCATCCAAGAGAGTGAGGAAGATGCAACAAGAAAGGAGACAAATGAACACAAGTTTTTGCAATAATCCACTTAACCTTGAGTTATATCTAGTTCTTCTTCAACCTTACAAGAGTTTCACTAACCAAGTAATGGTTACAAAAGAAAGTATTATACTTGTCACTTTTATTTACAACAAGTATTTTTCTATGCTACTTTTGAAAAAAAAAACATCTAAGTATTCTTTAGTGTCACTTTTGGCTACAACTCAATCTCCCCAGAGATTGAAACACCCATGTATTTTTTTTTTCACAAACTTTACAAGTTTTGTTACATAGATAACTCACACTTGTGAGGATGTAACAATTTAGGACAAATCATAATAACTTAGTAGAGCTAAGAATATACAGAAACATGCATAAACATTTTTTTTCAAAGTGTTTTGGTTGTCTATATTATACAATGTGTTTGTTAGAATTGTCAACTTTTCAAATTTATACAACTTGGTCTTTATATAGGTTCCATGGAAAAGATCCATTTTGAGATGCGTACCTTTGAAATTTTTATGTTCTAATGTTTCATTAAATGCATAGAAATTTCATTCATTTTTTTTTCTTGATGTGACAATTTTGATAGAGGAAAGAGAAGAAATAGTTGTGCTTTTTTTTTTTTTGCGTAAAAGGTGTTAACACAACCTTTGGAGTGACCTTACTTTTGTTCACATTGTTGCTTTAGTCTTTTCCTTATTCAAACTACAAACTTAGGACTTACTTTTGATTAGACTCTTCTTAACTTTCATATATTTTTTTTTCATTAAATACTTAAAAGTTAAATGTTAGTTCAGACATATGAAAACAATAAGAATGACAAGTATACAAACTATAAGAGCAGTTGAACCTAGTCATTTGAAATCATGAAAGTTTCAATTTTTGTGGTTGGGTGTATTAAATGAAAACTTTATGAATATAAATAAGTGTGATTTTCTTTCTCTTTGGACGCATAAAACAGCTAGCGCCTTTGACACTTACCATTGCTTTTAAAATCGCTAGACACATATTTTTTTAACACATTGGACGCTCATATTTTTTTAATAAAAAATATTGGACACAAGTTCAATTTAGCGCTTTGGGATCCAATATTTAAAGGGTCAACTTCTCTCAATAAATAATAATTAGCCTAAAGGTAAGACTACTAAAACTCAAGTTTTAGATTCACAAAAAAAAAAACACTTATTATTAACTTTTATAAAACAAAAAGTCACATATTTCAATAAAAAGTTAAACATATAAAACTCTTTATTTAAAGTAACAACTTATTTCTCAAAATTTATTTTAAGTTTCATTCATTATTGAATTGATCTTAGTCAATCATACCATGTTATGTTAGTAAAGTGTAAATACATTAGCATATTATGTGAGATTATATATATATATAAGATACAAAATAATAACTATATACGAAATGTGAGATTATGGGGTGGCAAATTTTTCAGGTCAAAATAATAAAATATTGTTACTTGCTTAGCATATCTACATTGACTTTTGAATGTTGTGCAGGCCAAAATATAAATTTTGAATTTATTTTATCAAGTAAACTTTATTTTTTCGATAAGGACGTAATTTGTAAACCAATCAAATTGTACGTATCAGAAATTCATTACATGCGAAATTATTCGAATGAGGTATATTGATAGCGATTAACGCGCAATTTCTTAAAGTTGACGATACAGATCTGTTCCAACTTGTAAGTGGAATATACAGTTCAGAATAGATGCAAATCCTTGTTTTGCAGTGCCTTGTACGGTACCCAAATTATACGTAAGGATATTGAATCATCCAACGGGAAAATCTCGTTATTTTCTACGTCCATTCTGAAACTGATATAAAAATATTAGGAGAAGAGGAATAAGAAAGAGAGAAAGAAAGAAGAGAGAGGAAGAAAGAGAGAGAGAGGGGGGGGAAAAGAGAGAGAGAAAAAGGGAGAGAGGGAGAGAGAGAGGCAGAAAAGAGAAAGAAATGAAAGAGAAAGAGAGAAAGAGAGAGAAAGAGAGAGAAAGAAAGGAGAAAGAGAAAGAGAAAGAGAAAAAAAGAGAATGTAGAGAGAGAAAGAAAGAAGAAAAAGAAAGTAGAGAGAGAAAGTAAAAGAAATATAACAAATAAAACTTTATAAAATTCTATTTATATCTTTATTTTACTATTTCTACATTATGAATATTGTTGTAAGACATATAATGCCTACAAATTAATTTAATTAGTGATACTATCATTTTCTATGATGTGTGATAATATTTATATAATGATTGCCTCTATTGACAGTAGAGAAATTCTTATAGCTTAAGTGACTACCTCAAGTAAACAGGACTTGGATAAATAACTCTAGGATAGAATATGAGATATTGAATTGTGAAAGTCTAAGTAAATGCTCAAACAGAGGATGAATGAAATTTAATTAATGATTGGTCAATTGATATGGTATGAAGTCATCAACAAAATATTACCTCTAAAATTGAAACAAGTACCAAAAGAAGTCAATGGATAGTAGTGGGGAAAGGCGGATGATTGAAAGATATACGAGTGAGAATTAAGAATAAAGATTGCATGGGTTGACCACAGAAGGTACTTGAGAAATATATGTAAACTCAGGTGAGTCCTTGGGGGCAGATAAGGTGTCAAGTTGTGAGCTGCTCAAAGATAGAGGGTGTCACAGAATCGGCTTTACATCCCTAACAAAGCAGAGTATTACCAAGATTTAATTGAGAGTATCCTAGACTGAGTTCCAAGCAGGATATGTACTCCCGATCGTCGACCCAGAATGCAAACTTAGATTTTATTAACACACTCATGTAAGTTTTTTAGGAGTTAGAAGAAGTTGAGGCTACAAAAGGCCCTAAACGATTAGAAACCTTAATTAGGCACAAATAGTGAGATGAGAGTACACGATATTTAGTAAAGTGTATGTGTATGAACAGGGTAGATGACTTACTCCTACACCCCCCATTTTTTTCAGATGGTCGACAACTTCTGCCCACTCTTCCGTTTGACGATCATTTCTCTAGAAGGGAGGTAGACGCATAATCCTTTTTTTTTAGGATGATACTTTTATAGAATATGTAAGGTTTTCCTTTCTATCTTCAAAGATAATACTACATGGGTAAGTTTCTCATATTGACCTTCCAGTCATAATAACACAAACCCTACCTCCTCGTTACATGGGAATCCCATAAGATGTTCCAACCGCTCCTTGACGCTTCCAGCCTTCCGCAAATCCCAACCCATCAACTGACCCCTTTGCCAACGAAGTTCACAACTCAGAAGGAGAAAAAGAGACTTCGGAGAAAGAAGACGCCTCTGAATGTTCTAATTAAATGTTATACAAGGGATTATAAGTTAAAATAATACCTAGTAAATCAGTATCCTCTTGTTTTTTATGAATGTAGAAATATTAAATACAGTTAATGTTTTGAGTTGTATTACATATAGTTGTACTCTTAACCTTATTAATATATATCCAATTGAGTTTTAATGTAAACAATATGATCTGTGAATGATATGGTGATAGATAAGTGTTCGTAAATTGCAACTCCCTTGCGATTGGTGTTTTAAATTTTAACCTGTTAATTAAAATTGAAATAAAATCCTTGACGAAATTAAAATTTAACTAAAATCAGATAAGTGAAAAAGGGCGTTACAAATAATATTTTTCAAAATTTATGTTAAAATACTATTTAATATTTTAATATTTTTATGTGTTGATTGTCAAATTTTGTGTAATTTATTCATGAAAATTTGATATTTATTTAATCTTTATTATTTCAATATTTGTAAGTGAAAAAATAAATAAACAAAATATGAATAACAACAAGATATCATGATTAAAAAGAAAAATGATAAATTGAATTTTATTTTTATTATGTGACGATAACAATTATAATAAAAATAATACAATTCCATTATCAAAATTTAAATTGAATGAAATACCAACTAACAAATACTTAAAATAATCCAAATTACATAAAAATGTCATTAACATCTTCTTCATAGTCTCCAACATGGTTAATATTCCAAATCTGAGTATTTTATCATAGTATCTATCATCCTAAAAGATGCAAAAATTATAAATAACAAAAAAAATATTTTAATAAAAATATAAAAACAATACATGGAAAAACATAATACTTATAAGGAAAAAAGAAGATTAAGACATTGTAAGAAAGTACAGAAAATAAAGAAGCAATATACAGAAAAAAATATCGCTAATATATATAAGTACATAAATACTAATTTGGTCGCATAATTTTCCTAGTTACGTAATTGTCAAAGAAAATGTAAATATTATCTTTATATTAGGTTATAACTTTTTGGATAAATTTAATTATAAAAAATGGCTCTCATTTTTTTTCCTATCAACAAGCTTATATTGCAGATAGATTATAGATATGTGATATTTTTAAGAGTGGCATCATTAAGAGACTCAATAATTATAATTATCAAATAGAAAAAAAAATATGTAAAACATGTAATTTAGTAATTTACAATAAATTATTTAAAAGGCTATCCTAATATGATTACCTTTGCTATATCTTGTTTTAATCATAACCTCACTAAAAGTATTGATAATTTATATTATTTATTTTAATAATAAATACACCTAATATACTAAAAATATTGTTTATAATAAATTATAAATTAATAAAAAATAATTTTATAAAGTCTTTTCATATTTTAAACCATATTTATTTTTTATATTTACTTAAACAGGTACAGCCCAAGGGTATTTTGTGAAGTTACAATAGAAGCTTGACTCTCCTTCAATTACGTTGGATTTGGAATAAAATAGTATAAATTGTCAAATTTTTTTTCACAAGTTGGAAGAATTTATCCAAATTTATACAAATAGTATATTTATACCAATATTGATAGTTGAAAAGTGTTTACACAAATGTGTAAGTCAACAACTTCGCAGAAAAAGTTGACTATCTTGTTATCATCTTATTAATTAATGTAAACATAAAAAAAACATTAATTAATGTATATTTTTAATTTAGAGGAGTCTAAGTATCAATAATATTAATAATGTTATTGTTGACTTAATCATATCTTTAATTTTAAAATAAACGAAACTTGACAATAACATTGTGGATTTTATTTTTTATGAAAAAATAATTTGAAAGCGTCAACAATTACGTTGTCAACTTTGATATGTATAAATATTTGACTTAAATCTACTTTATATTGTTATAGTTTTATAGTTGTTAAAAAAATATTATAAATTTATTTTGTACGTTAAAATTTAGTAATTTTGATCTATTATTAATTTATTGCTAATTTTAATAGAAATTATTGATATGATATATAAGTAATAATGTGACATTTGTAACGTCCCTTTTTATTATTTATATTTTTGTAAAATAATTATATTCAGAGTTATTACGCAGATAAAACTTAAACTTCAACCATTTGGGGAATTACAATTTGATGACAATTTTCATTGCAAGTTCTCATTTCATAATATACATAAAGTATGAAGTCATACACTATTTAGAATTTGTGATACAAATACTAAAAACAAAAGCCCTTTCTCTAACATGTTCTAATCTAATCGGACGATTCAGATGGATCTTCTTCATCTGCTGATTTCTGTTTGTGATTCACTGTGTCAGCTTGAACTGGTCCTATTTGATGATTGTGGTGTTTAAGGGGTTGGCGGTCTAATTCGGTTAGCTGGTACATTCAGGAATCTGGATGGTGGAGTTTGAGAAAGAATAATTGACAAGTCTACATGATGAAACTACCATGGTACTACTATATTAGTAGGTTAGAATGCGAAGCGGACGTACCCGATACAGGTATCATCACCCTGCACCCTAGACCCTATTGTAGGTCCATATTCCTTCTAAGGATAGAATGGTCAGGTGAAAGAGTGACTAAAACTCGTCTGCCATGCTTGCTCTATAAGAGAGGGAGTTGTAGGAGTGAGTCATCAATTTAGTGATAAATATAGGATAAAGGTAGTCTTTATTTAACGTAAACCACCCTCATCTCACCGGTCATGCCTAAATAGATCATCTAAACTGTTTTTGGGCCCTTCGCTGCCTCCTACATTACTAACTCTAGGAGGCCTTACGCAAGCGTATAATTTAATATCCAATTTGCAACTTTTGATTGACGATCGAGAGTACATACCATGCCTAGTACTTGGTCCAAGGTACTCTAAACCGAATCTTAGTAATGCTTCGCTTTGTCAAGGACGCCAAGTTGGTTCTGTGACATCCACTTTTCTTCAAGCAATTTACAACTTGGCACCTTATCTACCCCCAAGGCTTCACCAAAGCCTACGTACATTACTTAGGTACCTTCTGTGGTCAACCATTGCATCCTCCATCTTAAATTCTCACTCGATAGGGTTTTCCATTTAACATTACTTCCTTATTTCTCTCCCATCACCTCTACTCTTTCTTTTTACAGTAGTATTGTTGGCATGTCAGGGTTTTGAATAGATAATATTCATTATTCATAATAATCATTATAGATTGTACCTTCATTGTCTAAGCAGATATCAATTCATCAACTATCCTATGGTTATTAAAGAAATATTTTCTTTGATGGGAAATTAAGAAGTATATTTTCTTTCCATAAATAGTAAAATCATTCAACCATATTAATATCATCAATACAATACATTCTAATGCATAATCAATAATTGACAATAATTATCCACACCTTTTATATTCAAGTAATAGGGTAGGGGTATTTTAGTATTTTTACAAATTATGATTTTCTAAGACTTTCTCCTCCCGCTTCCACCAAAATTACTTGATATAAAGGTTTTTAGTACCTTCCAAGTAGTTTTCTGAATTCAAGCAGCCAATTTAGTATTAAAAGTTAAATTTTTGTAAAGTATGGGTATTTTGGTCATTTCGGAATTATTTGCCCTTTTTAAATATTGTAACCCAAATTTCTTGGAAATTTTATAATACTAATCATAATAAATTAGGTCATGTTTCGTAAGATTAGAAAGACTTAGAAATGCTCAAATACTCAATTTTAGATCGTAGGGGTATTTTGGTCATTTTATGAAATATTACCCTTTTAATTATCTTCTTTAGATTTTCCTCTAAATTTTCAACTTAGATATTATCTATGACAAAAAAATATTTAGGCTATTTTCTAAAATTTAAAATTGGCTTAAAAAGGGGTACAAATATTTACATTCAGATTATAGGGGCAAAATGGTCAAATTAAAAGTATACTTTTATTTTTAAGGATTTTGAAATTTCCAAGGTGATATTAGAGTTCTAGATATGTTTCTAAAAAGGGTTCTAATATTTTCTTTCAGGTTTTTGATTCAAAATAGATCAAAACTAAATTTTTTCTTCTAGGGGTATTTTTGGAATAATTTAAATAATTTAGTTTTTGTCAAATTTTATAAAAAAGATTTGTTTTATAATTTTAACAG
>JAMLFT010006487.1:0-15993 GCA_026544285.1 Pachyrhizus erosus
AAAAAAATAAAAAAATTAAAGTAAATGAAGATAAAAATAAAAAAATAACTTATGAACTAATTTATTTTTATAAGCTACTTCTATTAATTTATGAATATAAACTATAAACTACTAAAATAAGTTTGTGTATCAAATGAAATTATAATTTAGTTAAATTAATTTATAAGATAGTAAAAAAACTTGTAAACTTCTAAAATATTTTACTAAACACACTATAAACTTAGCTATGAATAACCGTTTTGAAATAGAAGAAATGAGCACAAAAAAAAAATAAAAAATATTTTAAAAAAAATTTTGAGCGTTGATAAACATGAAGGAAAAGAATAATGTGTTGGCACTCTCATCTAATGATCGGAAAACAAACTGAATTCCTAATCATGGGGTGCAAGGGCCTATCACTTTAAACATTCATCATGGGTTTAGGTTTGATAAATAGGTAAAGGGCATAAAAAATTTAAAGTAAAACACATGAACATGATGGTTATTTTTCAATATAAATGTTGAAATCATTAAAAAAAATACTTGTTAATGAATATATTAATTTAAAGATTTGAGATAATAAATACTTATTTTAAAATATTAAATATTTAAAAGAAGTATAATTTTTATCTATTAAATAAAAAGTAAATATTAAGCAAATAATTAAGTGTTGTTTTTATTAAAACAAAGTCATTTTTATTTATTTATTGAAATGTTTTTACAACGTTGGTCTTTTGCGTCTGAAAAAGGTCGGGACTAACTAGAGGATGGTGGGTTAACAAGTCTGTTGGGCCCACTTAAGAAAATGGGTTAAACAGGGAACCGAAGCCCGTTTCGCCAAGATTGGTTTCCCTCCGCTAACAGAAGTAGTTAAGCAAAAATATCCCAGCGGTGGCGTGTGGGCATAAATAACCCATAAACCCTTTCACTGAATTGACTTTCGTTCTTTCATACTAAAACCCTCTCTTTCTTTTCATTAAGTGAGACCCTTTATCAAACACCATGAGTGCCTTTCCGAACGGTTCCAATGCAAACCTTGACAACCTCCTCCTCCAAACCATGATGGGCAGGCTACAGCTGCGGGCTCCGATAAACAACCCTTTGGTCACTCAGTCCCTCGAGGACTTCCTGTTCAACGACCTCGACGAGGACGAGGACGAGGTCGAGGAAAACCACGAAGGCAAGTCGGAGCTTGCGAGAGAGGAGGCCAAGCTGGAAAGGGAAGTCATCAAGATCATCCTCAGCGGCAACGGGGAATCAATTCTCAAACCCAATTCTGGCCAAGCTGTGTCGGTTCGCGACCACCACATCTGCGTGGGGTTTCAAGACGAAGAGGGTTCTGGGTATCGCGTTTGGGAGTGGCATGGCCATATCATGGCCTTCGACGAGGAATTTGGTTATAATCCTGAGTATATATACGGTAATTACTTTCAGTGGTTTAAGGCTAGACCTTCTCCTGTTGCTGTCGAGAAAGAGGAAGAGAAACAGGAGAACCAGGGTTTGAGAGAGTTGATTGATAACAAGGATTCCGCGGATGCTCGCATTCTTCACAGGAACATTAACGCTGCTTCTCCAAGGTTTGCGTCTCCACAATCCCTTTTTCACTTGGGTAACGTAGATTAATTGATTATTATTCAAATAGCTTGTTTGTTTCTTTATGCTGAACCTTATTAATTGGCCGATTGATTGCTTGAATGGGGGTATAACTGTATAAGGCAAGCCACGCGTGCATGAAAGTACTCCTGGCACAAGGTTTTTCTTAGAAGAAAGTGCCATATCCTGTTTTCTTGTCGATATTGCTGTATTCAAGTATTGGTTAGGTTTTCTTTGTTTTTTTTTTCTTTCTTTCTAATTTTATAGGCATTTTAGGTGTGTGGTCGGCTGAGCTGTTCTAAAATTGATTTTGAATGGAGTGTGTATCTCAATGAGAATTTATAAAATTGATTTTAAGATGATGTGATTTGTGTCTGAATGTTTTTATTTTAAAACAAAGGTATTAGTAAGTATAAGGTTTTTAATCTAACACAAAAACTAGTTAAATTTGTTTCAACTCAAAATTAATTATGGATCTAGAACAATTCCTCAACGTGCAGCTACACATGTCAACATTTACCTAAAAATCATGTTAGCACATTAGTTTCTATTTCAACGTGATTCTACATGACTAAACATGAATCCAAATACACACTGCAAATAGTAAGTTTTAGGTGAACATAGGAAATGGTTCCGCTAAAGCTGGGATTACAGTTCTGGTCGGTCCTTCTATTCTAGTTTCACCCAAAGTTGATTTTGATCCTCCTAGTTCCAATTATAATAATGACTTCCCATAGTTTTGAAATTGTGCAAAGTTGCTGTTGACATGACTATCTCTGTTTACATGGCTGTGCCTTTTTCTTGTGCTGATTTTTCAGTAAATTTTATGGCACGTCACTCTTGAATTGAATGTTGACTTTGTTGATGTGAAGATGACACGGCATTCTGCAAAATCAATGAGTGACAAGAAATATTTGTTGCATTTGTTAATTGGTGGGGCGGGGGAGGGGAGGTTGGCAAACTTTGGTAAAACTAAGGAGTAAGGAAAAAAGTGTAGCCCTCAAACTATACTGTCGTTGATTTGAAATTATATGCATAGTTATGCTCTGACCATACCTTACTATTAGCATCTTTGATAACTTTGGTTTATGCATTGGTTTGGATTAAGTTAAAAGCCTTGGAAGTTAAAGGAGATGTTCTCATTAGTAAATAACTTGCTTTTGCATCATATTGTCAACTTATCATGAACTTGCTTATATACTAAGTGCATGTTTGGTTTAACGTCCCTAAACATTAGATCCATGTCAAACCAGAAGCTTCTATGTATAGCTTCCGTGTTTTTGTCTTGGTCTGACATGAAATAAGCTCGTTAAGGACGCCAGTCCAAATACCTGCGAGTGTCAGCTTACTGGTGTGAAGATAAAACAATGATTTATTCATTTCGTGAAGTATTTTGCAAAAATAAAAGTTAACTTGGGCATAAAATTGTTACCCATTCATTATCTAAAGAGGTTGGAAAACTCCACCACGAAGGTATTTTCAATTTCACATCTCCCTTCGTGTACAATAGCAGTTGCTGTCAGTTTTGTTTGTCCCTGCCCTTTCTTAGATAGGTAACTTCCCTTTTTCAAAAACACTCTATCTGCATCGGATTACCGTTTTGCGATTCCGTTATGTGATTTGGCCTTGTGTTATGCTGTGATTTATTATGTCAACAAATTTTACAGTTTTGCCTGCAGGCAACTGAGTTTGACATTTTTATTACCTGTTTGATTGCCTAGATTGCACGCTTGCAACTGAATTGAACGTTTTATTGTTATCCACGTTTGACTTCTCCCATGTTTTCCCCTGCTGTGACAGCCTGACAGGTACGAGATAAGAAATTATTCTTCATCAGAAATTCAAGTTCAAAGTGTTGCAAGCAGAGGTTATAGTCAGCATCTCATTTCCAGTGTTCAGCAAAGATTGATTTCCCCTGCTTTTCTCAGTTTAAATCTCAGAAGCCCGAATCTAGGGATCCGTTTGAGCTTTAAATTACATACTGTAAAGGATGCGAGACATAGATTTCTACAATAATACATTATCTTTGCTCAGTTTTTTAATCTTATAGCAATTTTTTACTTTTCGCTTTTGTACGAAAGCTAGTTGTCGGGATGGCAGATGCTTGGTTTACGGGTAGAAATGAGTTTACTTATTTAATTGGCATGAAGTATTTTTACAAAGTTGCATGTACCTGGAAATCTATCTATTTTAAAGCTTAATTTTTATTGTAAGGCATTTAAGAAAACATATCAACTACAAAGAAAGGTGTGTGCATTATAAGACATCTAATACTACTCCGAAATCCTTAGACCAAACTATTTATTGTGTGATCCTTTACCGAATAGAGCATTACAATAGTCTGGACATATATAAGGGATCCCTTACTAATTGCATGTCATTACAAAACATGCATATGTTGTTAAGGAATGCATCGTAAAAGTCTATTCAATGTATTCATCGCATTCTTAATTATTAAACTAGATGGGTACTTGTGCTCTAAGATTATTCGTTAATGTGTATGGATGTATTTTTGGAATGGTTTCGTTGTATTTTTCATCCATATATCTAGCGCTCAACAAAGGGATATTCCTTATAGGTTTTCCAAGAGTGCCTGTGCAACTATTTAGAGGCAGTCGATCAAAGTCTAGTTCAAGCAAGTGTTATGATTATCGCGTAAGCATATACATCCCTCATTTGTATTGAATGACAATCAATCCTTTTAATATATATATATATTTGTAACCTTTGTTAGGAAAAATTGCTCAAGAGCTTAAGGTTATGCCTGATATGAGGATGATTACTTTAAGCATTTACACTTATACCTCCATGAAATGCTCATTAGGACTTACACAGTCAAACATTTTGATAAGATGCACATATCAAAGGAGAAAGACCTAACAATGATGTTTTTAATGTTATTTGTTATCTCATATTCACTTACTTTGTAATATTTAATCTTCATTATATTTTACTGTGTCATCATATTGTAACTTATTGTGTAGTTAATTTACTTTTTATTAAATATTTTTACAACTTTAACAAGTTGAATAATATTAAATAAAATATTAAGTAATTTATTTAATTTTATCTCTTAGTTCTTATTTTCTTTAAATAAATTATGTAGTCAAATAAATTGATAAATTAAAAAATGAGATAAAAATATGAAATAAATCAAAATAAGTCAACATACTAATACCAAAAAAATATATTTTTATTGTGTATTTTAAATTTTAAATGAAATACTACAAATGACAAAAGTTTCCATTATATATTTAATTTAAAAAACATAAATAACAGATTAGTTTCAGTTGTATATGTGTACCACACAATAAAAAGTAGTTTCCAATATAATTTTTTTTTTAAAAAAAAAAGCTGAAAAACGAAGATGAAATAGAAAATTGTCAAAAACATGGGCCAAACCCCAGGCAAAAATCTAATGGATCCACGCGAATAACAAAGAGCCGCAGACGGAACGTGGCAGCTCCCGAACCCCCAGCATCAACTTGGTGCTGAAAAAATAATGCGCAATCTCAACCGTCAACAAAATCATCCCAACAACGAAATCCAGAACGCCACGTCATCGATCCGTGTGACGCATTCCCTTCCAATCAAAACCTTTCTCTCTTTCCTATATATACTCACTTTTTTCAGATCTATTGCTCATCCCGCACTCAATCTCTCTATTCGCATCTCTTCCCTCAAGAACAACAACCCTTTTCTCTCTTCACCAACCATTCAATGGCTCCCACAAAGGCCGAGAAGAAGCCCGCTGAGAAGAAGCCTGCAGAGAAGGCACCAGCGGAGAAGAAGCCCAAGGCTGAGAAGAAGATATCTAAGGAGGGAGGAAGTGACAAGAAGAAGAAGAGGACGAAGAAGAGCGTCGAGACCTACAAGATTTACATTTTCAAGGTGCTGAAGCAGGTGCACCCCGACATCGGGATTTCCAGCAAGGCCATGGGGATCATGAATAGTTTTATTAACGACATCTTCGAGAAGCTTGCCCAGGAATCCTCGCGATTGGCCAGGTACAACAAGAAGCCCACCATTACCTCTCGGGAGATCCAAACGGCGGTGCGTTTGGTCCTTCCTGGAGAGTTGGCCAAGCACGCCGTTTCTGAAGGCACCAAGGCCGTCACCAAGTTCACCAGCTCTTGATTGGTTCTGTGTTTCGATTAGGGTTTTCTGTTAGCCCGATTTGATTCACATTTAATTAGGGTTTTATTTTCCTGTTTATTTCTTCGAGGGTGTAGATGTAAAATTAAAACTCTATTTTTAGGTAATATAATTTCTGTTGTGTTATTTGGCGTTGATGTGGATAGTTATTTGATTGAAGTGCCTTTGTCCTTTGTTTGCTTATGTGGTTTTGTGGCTGCCGAAATAATCGAATTGGTTAGTGATGCTTATTGTGGAGTTCCCCTTACTGAAATGAAATGCGTGCTAGTTTACATGTGGTAACTTTGTTAGCAGAGGTATCTGCTTCTGATTTAATTCCTGATCGATTGAAGAAATTTGGAATAGGGGAATGTGTATGTTGTTATGGTAATTTATTTGTTATGATCATGTGATGACATTCACATTATGTCTGTTCTGGATCAATTGTATAATCTATCTGGATCAATTGTATAACTTCTGTTATTGTATGCCTGTATAACGTGCCTGAATGTTATTCTGTGCCTAAATGGTTGACTAAAATTGCTCTGGCTGCTATGAAAATTATCAATTTTGTCTTCATCCTTTATTTAAATATCACGGTTTCATATGAATCTTGAGTATGATGTTTATTATTTGTGCATAGTAATGTAATGATAATTGTATTTACCCTTTATTCTAGCCTGGTGGTGCTATAAAAAAGTTGGAGTTAGGATTTGAATGGTGTTTTGTATCAGTTTATTGTTGATATTTGATTTTGCTTTTGAAAAAATCACGTCCTCTTTTGGGGAATTTTTTTATGGATGGTAGCTCAGGCATGTACCGTAACCCTTGAATCTGTTCCTGTTTGAAATTTTGGCTCTGTATTATTTGCATCTTCCTTCTGTACCTCCAAAATATGAATGTGGCAATTTTTGTTCAGAGTAGTAAAGTTTTTTAGTAATATATGGATGAGATCATATACGAGAGTAAGATTTGTGCTGTTGTGCATTGTTCTTTACAGCTTGGTACAATTTGTTAGATTGGGTTTATTTTGTCTCGACTAACCTAAAATTTTGGATGGATTATTTATTTAATATATAGGATAAGCAAGATTAATTTGATTTTTAAAAATAATAATTTTAATATTATATATGTTAGATTATTAGATAAGTAGAAACCTAAATTAAAATATATTTTGCAATATGTATTTTAACATGAATAACATAATTATAAATAAATATTATATTATATAAAATATTAGTTATTAAATTAAAAAATTGATATTAATGTATAATTATTCAAAAATCTCATTTAAAAGAATACTGAGCTTTGTAAAAAAGAAAAACAATATTGAACGCTAAATGACTAAATTGAATTAGGACAACATGAAATACGATCTGAACTTCTTATCGAGATACGTTACGTTTAATTTTTAAAGTTCAAGTTAATTAAGTCATAAATTAACTTTTAGTACATATAATATTCTAAATATGTAATTGAAGTTTTTATAAAAATTTAAGTATAATTTAATTTTTGACATTTTTGAAATTAAATAATTTTTGTTTTTTTGTTAATTTGTAATCTAAAATTATATAATTTTTTTTTTGTGATTATAATTAATAATTTATGTGACTAATTTATTTGCATAAAAAATTAATAATATTAAAATATATATACAATATTTGAATCAAATAATTATTAAAATTTATTAAAATAAATTATATTTTTTATTTTTAATATTATTAAAGTTTTATGTAAATCAGTTATATATAATATTAATTATTATCACATTAATATTTACTATTTAATTATAAAAATATTGAGAATCAAATAGATAATTAAATTTTAGAGATCAAAATTTAACATTTGTTAATATGATGAGTTAATAATACATTATATAATATACCTTATTATAACTTAAAAATTATTATAAATTATAAAATCATGCTTTAAGTTTACTAAATAAAAAGTAAGATTGATAAAAATATATATATAACTTTTATTTTGATATTTATTTTTATTCCTTTAATTTTTTAAAATTTGAATTTTTAGTTTGTTATTAACATTGACCATTAAATAGTCATTAAATAGTGATGTAATGAGTATAAATTTTATGTAAAAATTTCTATTTAAGTTTTTAGCGATTTTTAATTTTTATAATTTTTAGATAATTTTAATATTTATTTTTGTAACATTTCTAGTAATTTCAAAAAAATTGTTTTTTGTGATTTTTATTTTTTAGAAAAAATTATACAAACATTCCTTAAATTTTGTTAAATAATATAAACAACCTATGTCGTTTTTTATTTTTATATTAACTTCCTTAATTTTTTAAAAATATACATAAAAACTCTTATAGATTATATTAACATTTCTTATATATTATATTAACACCTTTTATAAAGAGATAATTATAATAGTTAAAAAGAAAGAAAATATACATGTAATTTTATAAAATCTAAATAGGTATTTATATAAATAACTATTTTTTTAATATTACTAATAGTTTTAGTTTGTCAAAAATTTTGATGTAGTTAAAAATTGTGTAGAGCCATAGATATAAAACTTTTTACCACAAATTTAGTTGAAATTAACATCAAATACTTAAAAACAAAACAAAATAATTTATAAGAAACTACAAATAAATTATTTTTATAAAAGACTAGAATAAAAATCAAAATAAAATTATAAACACATATATATATATATATTATATAAAACAGACATGTTAAGTTTAAACATATTTTTTAATCGAGTGAAATTTAATCTTTTTAATTAAATAAATTTATAAAAAATGACTTATTTAATAAAGAACAAATAAGTTGTATTCTCACATTTTTAAAATAGATTTATACGAATATTTAATTACAAGTGTAAATATATGATTATTCAAATTGTTAATAAATAGGTTTAACTTAAATTTTGGTCATGAGTCTCATCCTTAATAAATGATTTAATATATTATAATCCTAACTTAGATAATTCTTTTTGAATTTAGAAACTTGAATTGTTTATAAAATACTTTAACACACATTAAAAAGTATTCTTAGTACTTTTTAAGAATTTAATGACAATGTACTGATTTATATTGTCATTTAAATATAAATCACTTTGTTATTGTAAAATTGTTTTATATTGTTTATTTTTTTCTTTTTTTAAAATATTTAACATTTTTTTCAATATATATTTTAAAGTTTTGAAGTGAACAAACTATATTTTTTAATAAAAATTATTAATGTTTTTTTATTTAATTTTAATTTTTGTTTATTTTTTTTTTCAATTTATCTTGAATGCCATCATTATTTAATAAAGGAAGAAAGATGTGTAATGTTGGATAACACGTGCTTTAATTGTGTTTTAATAATTATTTTAACCTCCTAAAATCATGATAAAAAATTGAAAAAATAAAAATAATTATTTGTGATTTAAAATTTTAACATGAAATTGAAATTGATTATGAGAAAATGATTTTTTAATGATTTAACTTTCAATTTAAAAGTCAATTCAAACACATTATAAGTCATGTTACTAATTTTATAACAAAAATATGTTAAAATGTGCAAAGGTGACTTTTATTTGAAGAAATAATCTTTAAAGTTTTTTCAATAAAATAAAATAAATAAAAGTTTATTACAACCCTAACTTAGATAATTCTTTTTGAATTTATAAACTTGAATTGTTTATAAAATACTTTAACACACATTGAAAAGTATTCTTAGTATTTTTTAAGAATTTAATGACAATGTACTGATTTATATTGTCATTTAAATATAAATCACTCTGTTATTGTAAAAATGTTTTATATTGTTTATTTCTTTCTCTTTTTTAAAATATTTAACATTTTTTCAATATATATTTTAAATTTTTGAAGTGAACAAACTATATTTTTTTAATAAAAATTATTAATGTTTTTTTATTTAATTTTTAATTTTTGTTTAATTTTTTTTCAATTTATCTTGAATGCCATCATTATTTAATAAAGGAAGAAAGATGTGCAATGTTGGATAACACGTGCTTTAATTGTGTTTTAATAGTTATTTTAACCTCCTAAAATCATGATAAAAAATTAAAAAGATAAAAATAATTATTTATGATTTTGAATTTTAACATGAAATTGAAATTGATTATGAGAAATTTTTTTTTTAATGTTTTAACTTTCAACTTAAAAGTCAATTCAAACACATTATAAGTCATATTACTAATTTTATAACAAAAATATGTTAGAATGTACAAAGGTGACTTTTATTTGAAGAAAGAATCTTTAAAGTTTTTTCAATAAAATAAAATAAATAAAAGTTTATTACAATCAATAAAATTATAAATATAACTAAACAAGACGAATATAAATAATGATTATCTAATATTTTTTTTATTGTATAAAAACACATCCTGTAATTGTCCAAATTTTCACACATGTTCCTATGTAACAATTATTCACAATTTTGTTTATATATATCCATAAATATCTATAAATACTTTTTAAAAAATAAATAAAATAATTAAAAAAAAAATTGTGAGCTCTATATGGACAAACACTACAAATATCACTATGAATATACAAATTAAAATAATTATGATAAATTATTATTATCTATATTTTGTAATTATTCTTTTAATTTTTCTAAAAAATAGTTTAAAGACTCACAAAATTATGTCCTTTTTGTCTCATGATATAATGTATAAGATTTGTCATATTTCTAAAAATATAAATTTATTTAACTTTAAAAAATAAATCTCTTTTTTAAATACAGATCAAAATATAAATTAGTTACAGGCACATCTATATTAATGAAAAAAGTCATTTAAGTAAATGTACATTATTAGTAGTATGTAGGTTCAACTTGCAAGTATAAGTAGTATGATATCCACTGCCACTCCATTTACAAACGAGTAGAGAAAAATAAAATATTTAAATTACTCATGAGTATCCATTTAAATATACATTTTCTATTTATGATAAAATTTACTCGTGGATACAAATTTTTTGTTATCCCTAAATGTAACATTGTTTACAATGTTTGCAATATTTGATATTAAAACAATAATGACTTAATAAGAAATAAATAATATCACATTATTAATAAAAACAATATCATGATTAAAAGGTTAATTACCGTAAGAACTATCCAAAATTAACTTAAATAAAAAAATCCCTATTTTTGAAATTACTAAATGTCCCTATCTTTTAAACTCAATTTTCCTTCCTTCCTTTTTTATAAACCCTCGTTTCCCTACCCCATTTCTCTTAGCTACAAGATTTGCATCCCCAAATTCTCATCCCTATTCGATTTTCTCTTACCTTACTAGTTCCTTCCTTATCCCTTTCTTTTAAAAGTGCTTTCTTCACTAGCTTTTGTCTTCCTTCTTCCATCATCTTCCTCTTTGTCTAGGTGAGTTCTTTTTCTCTTTGTTCAATTAATTTTTTTAGTTCTTACCAATTCAATAAAAACTATTGTTTGTTTTTCATGAATACACAATGAAAATCAATTTTTGTTGTATGACACTAATTTTTAGTGTGTAAAGTCAAACACATTGTGAAAACTAGTTTTCACTATGCATCAAAATCAGATACACAATAATAATAAAATTTTGTTGTGTATCAAAACTTTTTATTATTTTAACTTATTTATTTAAAAGTTTAATATTTTTTTATTAATTTTTTATTCATTTTTATTAAACATTTAGTCATTTTATTTAGCTACATTTATTTTTATTAATGAAAGTACAATGTGTTGCATGCATGATATATTAGATATGAAAGCAAGACTTTAAAGGCAAATACATCCAAAGATAGTGTGTTGATAGGTGATATATCCAAAGATGATCATCCATAACCCACTACTTTAGCTCACAATGATAGAGCTACAATAAAGTGATAGAACATAGAGGAAGTGGTGATTGCTAAAGCACCACAAAAGTTAGTTCTCATTCCTAATCCCAAGTACTCGTTCATAAGCCATAAGCTTTTGGCCTTCTTCTCCAAGACATCTTTCCATTTTACGTTGAACACCTGTGGAAATTGCATTGCCTCACAATTGTAGGAATGACTAAACTATTAGGAGTTGCAAATGACCAATTACAATAATAAGATTTTACCCTTATTTTAACATAGGTAGATGAAAAGATATTTGGAAGGGTCGAAGCTAGTGCCTTTTTTATAGGCATGTTATAATATAGTGCACAAGGGCGTCTTTTATGCTTTTATTGAGTGGTGACATAAGGACACCAACTCTTTACACCTTTTAGTAACTTTATACAATGTATTATGTCTCTTGCACTTACCTATAGTTTGGAGATCGTGTTCCTACTTAATGTTGAACGATGAGGACACCTTAAATATTTCATGGTCATGTTTCGGATTATATTGTTTAAGAACAAGTTAAGACTACACAAGGAGTGCATGTGCCATTTGATTTGACACATGTATAGGTCGAGCACACCATTTTTAGAGCCAGTGCTTATCTGTTACATTTTTTTGGTTACATAAAATTTTCCACGATCTTGATAAATGTAGTGAGAATGCATACAATGACATAATTGATTGAATAATATACGACTTTATTACAGGTGCCATTTTTTTTTTAATTTTCCATGACTTTTGTGTTTTTTGTTTTATGACATTTAATAATGATTTTACACGCATGGATATATGAGTATTTTTTTACCATTGACTATCACAAAGAGGCCAATACATATATTGAGTATCCTTCCTTGTGTTTGTAAATGGATTTGGTTGATGGGCTCCATTGTTGTGTTCATCATGTGATCTACATTGGATGTGTTATAGCAAAAAGATATAATTTGCAAAACATATTAACTACAAATAAAGGTGTGTTCATTCTAAGACATCTTATACTATTTCAAAATCCTTAAACCAAATCATTTCTTGTGTGTTCATTTATCCAAGAGGACACTATAATAATTTGGACATATATAAGGGATCCCTCACTAGTTGCATGTCATTACAAAATAGGTATATATTGTTAAGGAATGTAACACAAAATTTAATGTTTATTCACATTCTTAATTATTAGACTCAACGAGTGTTTATGCTATATGATTATTCATTAATGTGCATGGATGAATACTTGGAATGGTTTTATTGCATTTCTCGTCCATGTATCTAGTGCCTAATAAAGGGATATCCCTTTATTGGCCTTGTAAAAGTATTTGAGTAGCTATTTAGTGATTGTCAGCAAATGTCTAATTCAAGCAAGTCTTATGATTATCATGTAAGTATATATCTCTCCCATTTGTATTGAATGACAATCAAACTTTTTAGTATTCATTTATATACTTTTTTGTAACATTTGTTAGAGAGAATTAGTTAGGAGCTCATGGCCATGCTTGGTACAATAATAATTACTTAAAATTTTTACACTTATATCTCCATGCAATGCTCATTGAGACTTACATAGTCGAGTATTTTCATAGAATGCACATATCAAATGATGAATACCTAACAATGATATTTTGTATTCCATATTCACTTATTTTGTAATATTTATTCTTCATTATTTTTTACTACGTCATCCTATGTAAATTTATTGTATAGTTAATTTATTTCTTATTTATGTAATGATTTTTATTAAATAATTATACAACTTTAATAAATCAAATAATATTAAATAATTATTAAGTAATTTAGTTAATTTTATCTCTGGATTTTTATTGGTTTTAAATAAATTATATAGTTGAATAATTTGATAAATTAAAAATGAGACAAAAGTATGAAATAAATCAAAGTAAGTTAACATTAATAATAGAAAAAAAATTATTGTGTATTTTAAATATTAAATGAAATACTACAAAAGAAAAAACCGTTTCCATTAGATGTTTAATTTAACACTCATGCATAATAGAAATGAGTTTTAGTTGTATATGTGTACCGCACAATAAAAAGTAGTTTCCAATAGAAGAATTTTTGTTTAAAAAAAAAAAATCAGAAAAACAAAGATGAAACAGAAAATTGTCAATAAGACGGGCCTCAAATAAATGGGCCAAGCCCGAGACAAATAAACTAATGGGCCCAGGCGAATGACAGAGAGTCACAGACGGAACGTGGAAGCTCCAGAATCCCCAGCATCGATTCGGCGCTGAAAAAATGATATGCAATCTCAACCGTCAACAAAATCATCCCAACAACGAAATCCAGAACGCCACGTCATCGATCCGTGCGACGCATTCCCTTCCAATCAAAACCTTTCTCTCTTTCCTATATATACTCACTTTCTTCGGATCCTCTCCTCATCTGACACTCGTTCTCTCTTTTCACATCTCTTCCCACAAAAACAACAACCCTTCTCTGTTTTCAACAACCTTTCAATGGCTCCCACAAAGGCCGAGAAGAAGCCCGCTGAGAAGAAGCCTGCAGAGAAGGCACCAGCTGAGAAGAAGCCCAAGGCCGAGAAGAAGATATCGAAGGAGGGAGGAAGTGACAAGAAGAAGAAGAGGACGAAGAAGAGCGTCGAGACCTACAAGATTTACATTTTCAAGGTGCTGAAGCAGGTGCACCCCGACATCGGGATTTCCAGCAAGGCCATGGGGATCATGAATAGTTTTATTAACGACATCTTCGAGAAGCTTGCCCAGGAATCCTCGCGATTGGCCAGGTACAACAAGAAGCCCACCATTACCTCTCGGGAGATCCAAACGGCGGTGCGTTTGGTCCTTCCTGGAGAGTTGGCCAAGCACGCCGTTTCTGAAGGCACCAAGGCCGTCACCAAGTTCACCAGCTCTTGATTGGTTCTGTGTTTCGATTAGGGTTTTCTGTTAGCCCGATTTGATTCACATTTAATTAGGGTTTGTTTTCCTTTTTATTGCTTTGAGGGGGCAGATGTAAAATTAAAACTATTTTTAAATAATATTATTTATGTTGTGTTATTGGGCGTTGATGTGAATGGTTCTTTGATTGAAACGTTTTTGTCCTTTGCTCGGTTATGTGGTCGCGTCGTTGCGGAATTAACTGAAATTGCTGTTCATCGTTTTATATTCTCTCTCAGTTATTATTATTATTATTATAGTTTTTTTTATGATACATGTGCTCTTTGTGGAGCTACTTTTACTGAAGTGAAATACATACACACTGGTTTACACGTTGCTTCTTTGTTAGTAGCGAAGTGTGCTACTGATTTAATTATCTATGGATTGGAGAAATATGGAATTGGGGAATGTGTATGTTGTCATGGTTATTTATTTATTATGAACTTGTGATGACATTATTCCTGTTCTTTAGCATCTGTTTAATGCATCTGAATCCTAAATTGATCCTGTGTGCCTAGGAAACGATAATGTCTGTCCTTGGATGCCTGGTATAACTTGCCTGAATGTTATTATATGCCTAAAGGTTTGGCTGAAATTGCTCAGGATGCTCAGAAAATTATCAATTTTGTCTTCATCCTTTATTTAATTATCAAGGTTTCATTAGAATTCAGAGTATGATGTTTATTATCTGTACATAGCTATGTAATGATAATTGTATTGACCCTTTATTCTAGCCTGGTGGTGCCGTCAAAAAGTTGGAGTTAGGATGTGAATGATGTTTTGTCATCAGTTTATTGTTGGTAATTGATGGTGCTTTTGAAAATATCACGTCCTTACTCTTTTGCGGATTTTGTGATGGATGATAGCTGAGACCTGTACTATAACCCTTCAATCTTTTCCTTTTTGAAAATTTGGCTCTATGTATCATCTGCAACTTCCCTCGGTATCTCCAAATTTGAATGAAATAATTTTTAAAATTATTTAAATAAATTATATTTTTAATTTTTAACATTATTTATTTTTTATGTGAATTAGTTGCACATGATATTATTAATTTATGATCATATTAGTGTTTATTATTTAATTTTAAAAATATTGAAAATCAAATATATCATTAAATTTTATGAAGATCAAAATTTAGCATTTACTAACATGATGAGTTAGTAATACATTATCTAATGTATTCTATTATAACTTAAAAATTATTAGAATTTATAAAATCATGCTTTAACCTCATTAAATAAAAATCTAATGTACTATATTATACCTTAAAAATTATTAGAATTTATAAAATCTTGCTTTAAACTCATTAAATAAAAAGTTAGTACGAGAAAAACAACGTAATTTTTAATAAATAGTACTAGAGTTTTATAGAGTTTGCTGTTAGAATTTATGAATTAATATAATGCTTATAGTCATTTTTATTTTTAATACAGTAAATTATTTTTACTATTCTTAAATTTTTTTTAAATTATACAAGTTTTTTTTTAGCTTTTTCTATTTTTAAATTAATTTTTTAATTGTTTGAAAAATTTATATTGGTAC
>JAMLFT010006488.1:0-15992 GCA_026544285.1 Pachyrhizus erosus
CTTCCGATCTAAACATCACTTCTAAATATCATGACTCGTAACATATAACATCTAAAATTAAATATAAAATTAACTTAAATATGGTATAAAATTAAGTTCAATAACACACAATAATATCTATTAACAACAATAATTAGAAACTAAATATATATAATTGATATAATAATTTATTATTATAATATTGGATTAGAATTATGTCAATAATTATGATATTGATTTTTCTAATTAAAATTTAAATAAGTTTTTTTCAGCAAAATGATCGTTGGTTAGTTTTCTTGGTTTTGGATTGATTCAATCGGTTCTTTGCAAAAATGAACTAGTATAGTTATCAATTTTCGATTTAATTGATTTGATTGATCACTTCGACTCAATTCTGAACACATTATTTTTCTTATTTTTTTCTTTATCTCGAAGAATTTGTTATCATATTTCATTATTATTATTATTGTTTGTTTACTTAATTAATTAAGATTATAATTAATATAAAAAGTAATATTTAAGTTTTATAAACATATCAAACACATCACCATTGTGCATGGATCAATTAATGGTATTATTCTAACTTAATCTATAATTTTAAATTCAAATTTAAATTTACAATTATGTTAAATAATAAGAAAAAGAGTTTTGTCAGTTACTAACTTGAACAATATGATTGTCTATAATAAAAAATATATATATGTCGTATCTACTTAAAAAAATTATATCAAACACATCAATACATTATCATATATCTTAATTAGTTTTTTTAAAATAAATTATATTAATACTTCTTAAATTTTTTATAAATTATACATAATATCCCTCTTTATTTAATGTTTATGACAAGTCAAAAATATTTTTTGTAGAAATGTTAATGTAATGTTTTTAAATATTAAAGAGTTGCTATAAAAAAAAAAAAAAGCGACATGTATAATTTGAAAAAATTGTGAGAAATAAATGTAATTTGTTAATTGTTTTATAATACATCTTAATTAAAATCACTTTTTTTCCATTACTCTTTCTACTTTCGTGCCTAAAATCACATTAATTCATGAATAAGTAAATAATATTAAATGTTGTTCTTTATTATATTTTACTTTTACATGCTTAATTAGTGTTGTTCGAACGCTGCTAGTATACTCTTTACTTTTATCATTTGCAGACACTAGTGATAGGCCTGATTATAAACATGACCTTTGAAGAGTCACTGCCACTCATCAGTCATTTATTTTTTTATCATGATTAACCTAAGTTCTTGAAACCCGTGATAATTTAGATAGTTTGGATATTTATTCTAATTTATGGGATATATTTATTCTTTGAGTGCATGACATTGAATTTTTAATCTAAAATTCAAATTTAGCAATGCCAAAAAGAAAGAAACAAATTAAATTTGTTGTTTTCCTAAATTACAAATTTCCCCCAACCACGAACAGTCAAAGACATCTTTTTCCCAACCTAAAATATGAGGAGGAAGTGTTTTTGAGGCAGAGGATATTTTGGCAGCTAATATGCTAACAGTACATGGTCCCTTCTTGTCAATGTATATTGAACTTGAAGACTCAAATGCATCAGAAGTAAGTCTATTAGAAAACCACCAAATGCCAGGTATGTGTACTTACTCAATAATCACAATTGGTCTATCAGATATATACTGTTTGATAGCTGACCAACCAAAAGCTTTACATAGATTTGATGCTTCGAAAGCACGATTATGTTGATAGCAAGGTAGGTCAGATTATACTCATATTATTATTTTATATGAATCTCTGATGTATTTAGAGTATCATCCCAATGGGAAAATCCAAAGTGGTACAAGAATGGCATAAGATGATAAGATTCCACATCTTTCATTTTCAGATGATTAGCGTGATAACTTAGTCACGACTTAGTAGATAAAGAGAGAAGATACTTAACAAAATCAGTCTTGTTCAAAGTACACGCTGTTCATTTTTGTTTCTGTTCACTCAAGTAAATCTCCAAATCAGAGGTCCCCAATAACTGTTTTTAATTTATTTTAATTAGTTTATTCCTCTACTATCCATGACAATACAATTTTTATGAAGTAGGTCAGATTTTATTCACTTTTTTGGACTGTCTAATGAACAAAAATGAAAGTTTCTCTACTGGAAAAAGTTCTGAAACTATAAAAGGGATTCAGGGAGATTGTCTTTATTGATGTGAAAGAAAGTGAGTGAATATGTAGAATTATTGTCAGTACGGTGTCAGTTTCCATTTCTCCAATTTTTCACTTGTATGGAGCTCAACCTGAGAGATATATGATAATTTGGCCAGTATTGATTGATGACTGCCAAGGTACCTTAGTGGCACAATGTGTTACTAATATGAGTTTCAATATAGAAAAACTGGAGGAGAAAATGTGTAATTTCAATTAAAATGATATGTGGACTCAATTCAATAATCTGAGTGGAACTGCAGCTGGCACTGCTGAGTCCTGAGAAAGGTCTCAATCAAATTTTCTAATGTCTCTACCGTAGTTTTAACAGGAAAAGTCTGATAAAAAGAGCTTACCATAAAAACATTCAAACATGTTTAATTTAAATTTAAATTCATGTAATATCTTCTAGTTAATTATGATGTTTTCACTCTAACCAATGTCAATTGAAGATTTTAAGATGAAAAAAATACATTGTTAATAACAAAAAATAAATTCATAATTTCACTGTAACATATCAATCAACTTTGCAAAAAAGTAAATCATAACTTTTATAAAGCCTATTACGCTAGTGCTTGAATGTTAATCTAATCCCCACATCTGAATTGAGAGAGCTTAAAGAAAAGTTAAGTAAATGTTACACTAAAATTTCTGCTTCAGCTTTTTCAATGATGACCGGTCATAAAACAGCTACACTTGTGCATGAAATAATTGTACCTGTTGCTGCAATAGTGCTCCAACACTTTTTGACTGCTGCCAAAATTTTCAATGAAGAATCTTCTTCATCAGACTCAAACTCCACCTGTAAGTAGAAATTAATGGCTATATTTAACATCACAAGAGAATTTTTTTTGAAATAAGATATCATTAACGTCAGATAAGAAGAGAGTTCCAAATGAGGTCTCAAAACATTGAAATAAGTCAATTAAGCAATATGGACGATAGTTGTTATTGTTATTTAATCATTTCAGCTTATAAAGAAATATCTACAATTTCATCCTGATACCATTTACCCAGTATAATCATGTTTCCAACCTGCATGGATAAACTTGAGTTCTCTGTATCTACTTTCCCGAAAATCCACATAATGCTTAATGCAGCAAGTGTAAGGCCAACTTGTCAGTTTCAACTTTCTACTACCAATAGTAGTAGTGCATCCAATGTTGATTTCAATTTGTCACTTTTTTTTTTTAATGATACGTTTCTGAAAATTTTCAGAGTGGCACTTTAACAGCAGCCTTCTAGTGCCGGTTCAATCAAAGGCCCAGAAGCGAACCTAAATTATTGTTTTTAGCTACTATATTTGGCAATGACAGTGGAATAGTATAATAAACTCTGTAATATTACTCTGTTACATTTCTATGTTTAATCGGTTCTCTTTCTTTCAGCCAGGATACTGTACTGGGAAGGTAGTGAGATCCCTTGTTGATAACATGGACACAACGTAAGTTTATAGGTATTTATTCTTCTAATAGCTTAAAATGAAGCCAAATTCAGCATAGAAACTACAAATGTACCATCCCTTTTGCAAGAAAGAAAATTGTTAATCTCTCGGTTGAACTAACCTGAAGATATACCCGGCCCTATGTATGATGTAGCCCACAAAGGGAAATGATTGCTACTCACCTCTTAATTTATTTTTTATTTTATTTTTATAATTTTCACCTTTTATTTTTTATGTTTTATATCTTCAGTTACATCACTCGTCACATTTTTCATTTTTTGTCTTTTTTTTATTTATTTATTTCTCTCCTCCTTTCACCTCTTACACAAAAAATGCAAAGTATACTCTGTCACTATCTCGTGCAAATAAGCACATGCACTTTTGTGTTATGAAAAACTATTCTTTAATATTTTTATCTTCAATTTTATTTATTTAATTAGCATATGAGCTGAAAAATACAAGCAGTATAATATAAATCGGTAGTTCCTCTGTCCCCATTCTATACTCGCATATCTTAGTCTTGTTGACAAGAAAATCAGCCATCATATTTACATAAAGCATGGAAAGAACATATCCACAATTCATCCAAGAAGAATGACAAAAACATCTTTAAATTATTGCACTGCACCATTATAAGGGTGGTCAAATAAGTGACCTGGTTAATCTTCCATTCAGGCTCTGACAAAAGCATAGACTTAGGATAGCATCTAGAACCCTAGCAGGTTCTTCGGTTCGGTCCTTAAAGGAATGGTGATTTGCCCTGTCCAATGAATGGTAAGAAACTTAAAACTTTCTAAAGCTAAAAAAGAACTAAGCCAACTTTGATGCAGCAGTAAACATTGCGATTTGCATGCATCTCCCTCCAAGTGAACCCCTTTTGACCTCACCTCCTATGAAGGAGAAAACCTTCCTTGTACCTCTGTATTAATATAGCAATGAAGTTTCTATAGCTAGCCTTTCTTCCCACGAACACCCCATTGCAATTTCTAATAAGTAATAACCATCAAAACCCCATATGTTAACCACTCCTAAGATTTTACATGAAATTACAGCATCTTGTAATACTTTTTTAACATTTATAATATTTTTTTTAAAATATGGTGTCATATTTTCTAAATAATTAAAAAAATTAGGAGTTAGTGTAATGTATAGAAAATATACGTTGTGAAAAAGGATTGAAATTATATACATAAGCTCATAAATTCAAATTTCAATATAATTAATGTAAAGAAAAACATGCATGTTGTGATTTGGTTCCACTTTGATGTGCCTGATACATGGTGCCACATTAACAAGGAAGGAGGAGGACGTGCTACGTTATAGGAAGCCAAGTTCAGATGCGCCAGTGAGTATGCCAAGTGCTGCATTAACTAGCCCACACAATGCAACCAGCTCCCATTCTTTGACACTTCAAACCATTCACAAAATTAGCATGTAAAGTCAAGCCAACTCCCTCAATCCCATGCATGCTCAGAACATTTAGCCAAACCACATGAAGCCAAGGCTTCTTTGACCTATTGATAAATAAGTTATTAAGATACCAACTATATATAGTTAGGTTTGATGAAAGGGACTAATCCCTCACAAAAATACTCAAATTTTGCTAGGAAAATTATCACGTTCTCTTTCAAAGCATGCGTGATTGTCCAGGATGCCCGGGGACCAAAAAATTAACTTATTCAAAGAAATTTGTCAAAACCATTATTTTTTAAACATATGTGTATGTTGTCTAAAATATCAAACACCGCTAAAAATAAAGCTTAATTATTTCACAATAATATTTGGAAACAACTGTAGAATTACCACTGGTGCCGGCCTCACCACAAGTTGATAAAAAAACGAGTTAAGTTGATTTTCGACTCACTTTTTTTAATGAAACAAAAAATACATAACCTATTATAAGTTGTTGTGTTGGTTCATGAGTTAACTCATAAATTAATTCGCCTAATTTAAAAAATTAAAAATTAAAAATATAAAAAATAGACAAATATAAATATAAAAAGTTTAATAGCACACTAATTTATAATTATCAAACTTGAAGAATAAATAAATGTAATTATAACTAAAAGAAGGGAAAAATAATTAAAAATAAATAAATTGACTTATCTCAATCTAGGTTGATCATCTTCAACTTGTGCATTAAGTGACTCACATGGTAATTTTGCATGAGCTTTGAGAGATGTTTGTTTCATGAAATGTTGTTAGATTTTCAGAAATGTAGAGATAAGAATATATATTAAGATAATAAAAAATATTTCTGGGTATCTTTTATTTTTGGAAAAATAAGATTTCCATGTTATACAATTTATATTACTCCACTACCTTGACCTACCTATGTATTTCCACGCATCTTCTAAATGATACTTGTGTTTTTTTTTTCTCTCATACATACTACATATATCTTCTTTCCACATTTTTCTACATGACTTGTCATGATTACTCAAAAAATTTGTTATAACAATTTATTACCTCCTTGGTTGAGATGAGTGCCTTATTTTAAACCAATTTTTTTTTTGGCTTGCAGTACTTGTTTTTTGTTGTTTCTCCACGCACATTTTTCCTAGACAATCTTTCTTTGTTTTCTAAGTACTATGAGTTTTTTATGTTTTTTTTTTCTTCAATCTTCAAGAATTTGTTTCGATTGAGTTTCTTTCCTATATATATTATAGTGTCTAAATATTATGATTAGTTTGAAGTTGTTTGACATGAGTATAATAAAAACAACTTTAAAATAATTATAATATGATGGATGGATTAAGTGATTACATGTATTATTCATATCTATTACGTGTTTGATAATATATTTCAATAAGAGTATAATAGTTATGTAGGTGTTCAATTCAAGATAAATATTTTAATTTTTTGTAAATTTTTATAATTGTATATCTATTTTTTGGTTTATTCAAATAATTTTAATTATTATCTTTTATCAATAACTTTAAAATTTGTTTACTCTTATCCTTTATATAATGTAGATAATTCTTTAACTATACAAATTAAAATATGTCAATTAATTTGGGATAAAACACGTAACTTTATTCATCCTTCTTCTTTGTTAAAAGCAATACCGATCATCTCAAAATTATCTTTGCAGCACTTTTTACTTGAATTTATTTTTATCTTTTTCTACATTCTTGCTTGGTTGAAGTACAAGCCTATTTTATAATAGATTTTTCTTGTATAAAATATTTTCCAAGTTTAACTATGATGCCTTTTATATCATATGCTATGCACTGTGTATGTTTTGGAGTTTTCATCATAATTATATTACATTTTAGATTTATAAGTGTTATATATTTTTAGTCTCAATTTTTATTCTTGATTTTCATTAATATATATTCTTTTACGTTATAATGGTTCATAATCAACTTTGTTTGATTTTTTCAATACACTCCAATGTATACTTTTTATTTACAAGTTTTGTGATATAATTCATGATAGTTAACAAGTTAGCTACCAACAAATATTATAATTATGTAAATAATTATTGAAAACAAAAAGTCCAATAATAAGTTTTTTTCATGTTTTCTTTTAATGCAATGAAAATGACATTTTAGTTATAACAAATTCTTATATAGCTTACGAATACTTATCTTTATTTGTATTGAAATCATTTTAATTAGTAACAAAAGATCTAAATTTTTATAATAACATAATACATGAAATCAACTAAAAGGATGAATATAATTTTATCAACGTTGATTATATATTTTAAAGATATTGGATTATTTTACTTCGATGACAATAATGATATCTTATCTAGTTTTCAATGTGCACTTGAAAAGTGAAAAAAAAAATTATGGAGTTGTAATGAAGGAAATTTAATTAAAGAAGTGCAATTTTGTAGGATTATTTTCACAAGTGATATGATATGTATTGAAAATACAAGAGTGGATAGAATTGCATTCCATAAGTTGTATGATATGTTGAAAACTATTGCTGGTTTGGTTCCTATTAGACATGTATGTTGAGGAATTAGTGACAAAGTTTTTACACATTATAACTCATGTGTTAAGAATAGAGTGATAAGAAAACAATTTGTTAGATCTGGTGAGATAATTAGTAGATATTTTTCAAATGTCTTATTAGCATTTTTACAATGTCACAATGATTTATTAAAATAATCTAAGTTCATTTTAAAAAATAACAATGATGATAAATGAAAATGCTTCGAGGTATATTAAAAAACCATTAATCTCTAACATTTTTCATTAATATGTGATTTAAATGTTATTATTAATATAATTATAAATATAATTATAAATATGTATGAAATTATTTAGAAGCTCTTGATGACACATATATCAATGTTAGTGTGCCATAAGCTGAAAAGAGTAAATACAGAACAAGGAAGGGTGAGATAACTACCAATATTTTAGGTGTATGTTCTCCAAATTTATAATTTATATATGTTTTGGCTGGGTGGAAGGGTTCAATTGCTAACTCTAGGGTCCTCAAGATATAATGATATTCAATTATATAAAAATAGTAATGACATATATGTATTTTACAATAATAACATTAATTTTGTTTATGGTAGGTGCTGCTATTTATGTGATATTGACTAGATGAATGGAGAAGGGTTCCTTATTCCTTGTAAATGTCAAAGGTATCACTTAAATGAATAGAGGAATGTCAATTACTCCTAAAAATAATTTTCTCAATATGGAACATTCTTTTGCTAGGAATGAAATAAAAAGGTGTTTTGAACTCTTGAAAGAATGTTGAATTATATTGAAAGAGAAGTTATTTAATCTTGTTAAAACACAAATAAAAATAATAATTGCATGTTGTTTTCTTTATAATTATATTAATAGATAATTGACTATAAATTCTTTAGAAATAAATTTAGGAGATGGTAACTTCTCTAATGATGTCACGAATGAAGACATTTTATATTAAATTTTATTTGCATATTTATTGAGTTGTTGGATAGATGAGTGAATCTTTAAAAATTTAATTAGTTAAAAGTACAAGGCGACAATTATCCATAAAAAAAGATAAATTATCCATAAAAAAAGATAGGTTCATAGTTGAAGGTTTATTATAATTAATATAAGATGGTTGAAAACTAATACTAACACACTTTAACCTGGTTATACTAAAGAACTAGAGAAATAACTTGACAAAAATAAAAATCTAAATTGCACTCTAAAAATTACCCCTCACATTGAATCAAAAGTGAAACTTTTAAAGAAATAATATGATACGTTGAAAGAAATGTTGTGTGAAATACATGTGATTTTTGCTGGGATAATCCTAGGAAGATGATTATAGTGAAACAAAAAGTTAAAAAACAATGGTGCAAAATAATATATGACATATCATTTAACATTTTGACAATACAATGTATAGTTTTTGCTTGTTTATTTTATATTAATTATACATATTATGCACTTTTTTCTTCTTATTTGCCGTCCCACTCCATTGCAATTGACTTGTATGGCAAATCATTTCCACACTTTGATAGTTTGGATATTATATATGAAAAACATAGGGATAGTGGTAATTATTTACCATCCCACTCCACTGCAATTGTAATATATTTAATATAATAAGAATATATTAGTAATTATAATACATGTTCTTATGAAAAATAATATATTTTAAATATTTCTGAAAATATAAAAGAGATCTCTAACTAATTTTAATAATTAAACAAACATATTTTGTCAAATATTCAGAAATATCATTTTCATATAATATTTCTAGAAATAACATCTCTGAAAATCTAATAATATTCCTGAAAATCTAAACAACCGTCTTGATATTGATTTTAAGTTGGTACTGGCCGTCTGTTGAAGCTTGCAGAAAATGTATATATCTAAAATCGATAACGGAAATATTCTTAGAACATAAATCAATGTGTGAACTAGGTTGTTTTTGTAAAATATTATTAAATACCACTAATGTATACAATGAAGCTTATTTTTTTATAATATTTATACAATATAAAATTAAAATTTACACATGGGGAAATTCTAGCTTGCTGTTAGTATTGATTTTAGGTTGGCGGATTAGAAATTATGTAGATGTATTTAAAAATAATGGTGAAAATATTTCTAAAGCGTACATTAATTGCTATTTTTAGAACATGTGTAATTATTTCTCCTTTCTTATTGATTAGACATTGATACTAGTTTCCTCTTTATATATCTTTGCCATTATTATTAAAAATTTAACAAACCTTATTTAATGATATTGTTACGCTAAAGAAAATTTAATGCTCCTTCCGTTTTTAATTAATTGTCAGTTTAAGTTTAAATTGGAATAACTAAGAAAATTATTAATTTTTCTAACTTTAAGGATTTTTTTAATATATTTTTATTTTACCTCTTTTAAAGAATTTTTTTCTACAAAATTCTCTAAATTAATTGTCATCAATTTCTTCTCTCATAATAAATTTTCTTTTAATGAGAAACTAAGTGTTTTATTTTGCAAGCAGATACAAAGTATTGAAACCACTCTCAATGTAATAAATTATATTCTTTTTAATGACACGTAAAGAGAAAAAATAATTTTAAAAATGACACACTTAACAAAAAAACGGGAGGAGACTTTCTTTGTCTAATTTTAATTGTTATTTTAAATTTTTTTAAGTAGATTATGAAAACTTATTTAATAAATAAAATAAAATAATAATTTTATTAAATTAATTTTAATTTTAACCTTAATTGATTATACTAAATACAATTCAAAATAATAATATTATTTAAAAAAATTATAAATATAAATAAAAAAATAATTAATATAATATTAAAAATTTAAAATGAAAATTATTTTAAAATATTTTTTTTATCTTACGTAATAATTAAAATAACACATAAATAAATTTATTATCCAGTTTCCTTGATATTGGGACAATAATAGCAGTGGGTGGAGGCAACGTGCCAGAGTCAGACTTCATAAATTCAATAGTTCGTGTGGCACAATTGCAGAATATATATTGTTTCTAATTAAAGTAGTATTTGACCAAAGCAACAACCAATGTTTCATTTTATAAAAATCTAGTCACCGTTTTGTTTATTTTTAAATTGAAAAGTCAGTGTATCATAAGTACTTAACGTAAAGCAAATCGAACTTGTTCAATAATGCGTGAGGATGTGACATTATTGCCAAAAATCATTAATTTAAAAGTGCACAACTCTACAACAACAGGTCTTCAAGCCTCAATGTATATATAGTAAATAAAAAGTAACATCTGTTAACACTGAGGAAATATTAAAAGCAAATTCCAACATTTATTTACCCTATAGCCGTATAAGGTTACTTTGTCAAATGCATCACATTAATTAGAAATTTGAAAAGTATAAATAGATAAACAGAATTAATTATAAAACATGCTTTATTCTCATGACCATGGCCAGAAGGGACGAAGTATTGGCATCACAGCAAATTTCATCAAACCATTGTTGCAATGGAAACCATTTCTCTCACCGCAGGCAAAGAAATAAGGCTGCCAATTATTTAACACGAAATGAAAGCCCTCTCCTGTACCTTGTGTGGGATTCGCCACCATCTTAGCACTCTTCACATCACAATTCAAAAAACTCCAAAAGTTTGGAAAGATGTACACACTGTGTGGGAAACTGGTAGCGTTTGGAGCATCATACTTGAACACTAAACCACATATTAAAACGCAGCTCAATATCTTAATGAATATCAAATAATATTATATAAATATATAACTAGGAAATGTATATAGTAAAAGCATGAATTAATTTTGATCGTATAATTGTATTAGATAGTCAAGTCAAGATTATTTTAATTGTATGAACTTTAGTTTCACCCATTTATCTCTCATTTAATATATATGTCCAATTTATGTATATGCATGCAAATATACACACTTAAACCATAATCTTTACGAATAGTGAAGAAAATCTCACCTAGTGTATCGTTTAGGTAAAATGGGACGTTCTTGAAAGCCCAATCTGTGTAGTTAAAACCGAAGTGCCAACCCTCAGACCCACCCACAATGATCTTTCTTGATTCTTGTTGTGTCTTGTTTTGGTGACGGTTGGCGAATCTGGACCACCAATCAGAGTAGTTAGAACCCAAGGACCAGTCTTTGCTGGCCATGCTCAATGAAAACATTGAGGCAACAAGAACAAAAAAAGTGAGTCTCTGAGCTAACTTGGAGGCCATATATGGTCTATGGTTCTTGTTTTAGCAATGAGTGTAAACAAACAAGGATTTGATAAAACAAAGGAAATTGGTAAAGTGAGATTTGATGTGCTTTGGTGTGAGCAAGGGTGGTATATATTATAGTGTAGAGAGGCCTTAGGTTGACTATGACTATGGAGGGTGGAGCATGAAATATGAGGTGGTGCGAATCTGCCAAATTAACTTTTTGGTCTAAATGAATATGGGTTGGTAGCAATGTCTATTATGAATGCCTGAATGGATTGAATAATTTGAACAGTATGTAAAATGTTTTCCTATGCACCCAAGGCAGTCCTCCACCTATCTATCACATCCACTTTAAACTTGTGCAATTGATACGATTAATTTATACAATTTTTTTATACCATCATTTTTCAATGAGCTGTTATAAATGGGTACTCTAGTTTGAGATGCATATAGGTGAAAAGAATAAAAAGATAGAAAAAAAAATTGAAAGAAAAGAAAGAGAAAGAGAGCAATTGAACACATTTGATAAATGATGTAAGAATAACGATAGTAATATACTTTTTGACATACTCCTTTTAGCATTCTTTACTATTGATTAATTGGTTAAAATTTATTTAAATTTATAAAATAGTGAGAGTGATTCATTAAATAAAATATGAGATTCATATATTTTTATAATTTTTTATTAAATTTTAACTAAAAACATTTAAAAATACATATTAAAATATATTGCTAACATTTTCCAGTATGTAATAAGAAAGGAAGAGAAAGATTAAAAAAAAGTTGAAATGAAAATAAGTTGACAGGGAAAGTAGTACATAATTATTCTATAGAGTATATAAAAACAATATCAAAGGAAGCTCTTAAAAAAATTTCAAACACAAATTTTATTTTAATATATAGTGCGATTTCCAAGAATAAAACAAAAGTTATAATTATTTATATAAGGATAGAAATATTTTTTTATATTTTTTTTTCTTTTCTTTTTTAAAGCCTACTAAATAATCATAAAGAAAAATTAACTTTTTTTATTTCAATTCAAACAAATAATTTTTTTTATTTAAATATTTAACTTTTTGATTTTCATAATATACACATTTTTTTATTTTAGTCCCTACAACTTTTAATTTTAATCCTTAATTTTTATTTTAGTGAATTTAGTTCTTATAATATTTGATCCATGTTAAATTAGTATTTATCATATGTTAACTATATTCTGTAAAAAACATAGTTGTGTGTTAATTATATTAATTTTAGTATGTTAGGAATTAATATTAATATACTCAACATATTACACAAATTAATTGTAATAAGACAAATATTATAAATAGTAAAAATCAAACAAGGATTTTTATTTACAAGCCAAACAAGGATTATTACAAGCGAAAATTCTTAGCTTTACGAATTAAAACCAACAAGAATTTATACATGTTTTTTCAATTAATGGTAAGTACGTACAATAGATTTCAATATACAGTAAGCTTACTTTTTAAGAAAATAATACTTGAACATCTGTAATGTTTATTGATACATAATGAGAGAGAAATAAAAAAAATAAATATTATAAATAATATAATGTGATAGGAAGAGAGAATAAGAAAAATAATAAATATTAAAAAGATGTTTGAAAAAAATTAAGTATCCAAATATCAAGTTTCTATTTTTTAACTGAATATCTTATTAAGTTGTTAAAAAAAAAACTATCTTATTAATGTGTTTTAAGAGCATCCATAACGAAAGCTGTCTCACGATCTTATTTTCAGAAAAGCTCAATCCTCACTCCATTAGACTGAAAAACTAAACAGTATATTACATTTTTAACCGAGCATATATATATATCTTGGTTGTCAAAAGTACTTTAAACGAGCTGAAGCTAACTTCTTCCATAACATTATCATCATCAGGACTAAACGTAAACTTTAATTAAAAAATGCAAATCTTTACAAGCTTTTCAACATATATAACAATATGAAGGAGTGCAATGAAACACAGAACATGCACATTTATTCACCTTATATTTTTTTTTTTTCCAAATGCATCACATTATGCATTGAAGACAAGAAAGGAATTAAAACCGTAACAATATATAGCAGCTGCTTTTATTTCCAAAAGCGAGCTACTTCTTAGTATTATGCATCTTTGTAGTTGTATTGCATGCATATTAATCTTCTCATGGCCATGGCCCGAAGGGATGTGTGGGAAACTTGTGGCATTTGGAGCATCATACTTGAAAACTACACAAATTTATACGCAGAATAGATACATATATTAATAAGCTTCAACTTATTAAGCTTATTTGATTCATATCAGAAAAAAAAAATAATAGTGAGAAGAAAAGTGTTATACATTTTTTTTAATAAAAAATGCGTGTATATATATAAAAAATATGATTATAAATACACATTTAAATAAATCTTTAATAATCTAATAAATTTTATTTAATAATAATTTAAAATTAAAATAAATCAGTTAAAATTAAGATGATCAAAAAATTGTTCAAATAATTGTAGTCGTGTTAATCAATAATAAAAAAACCTCCAAACTTAATGTATCACTTAACTAGTGTATGTTGAGATAGAAAAGATCATTATTGATGGTGCAATCGGTGCAGTTATAGCCAAAGTGTCAGTGCTCAAATCCACCCACTATGATTTGGTTGGTGTTGTTGGTTGGAGTTTAAGGGCGTTTATAAAGGATTATAGGGTGAGTGAAGGATAGCGTATGCATGAAAAATGTGTAGTGGTGCAGAATGAACAAATTAATTTTTGATTCGTTTGATATGCGTGTGTTGAATTTGGAATCAAAGAAGAAATTATCTATCATTATTTAATCGTGAGTTTAACAATTTAATATGATGTATGTACTCCCTGTAAACTCAATTTTATTTGCAATTTTTTCGTTGAACCTTCTTGTTATAGCATTTACCCCTGAAATATAAATACTCTAGTTTTACTTTTACTTGAAACCTGAATTCATTTGTGTCTCGGAATGTGCATCCTAATCTTGGGAGTGTGAATCTTCGAAATTATAAATAATTGTTTTGATGTATAAATGTTTGAGATAACTAATAATATTGCTATCTTCTACGTACCTTGGCGATGATTGAGCTGCATAAGCCAATCTAAAGGCTTTTGAGGCAGCTTTTCTTTGAGTCGAGATGTCTCAAATGGTTTGGACATAATAGCTTTTCTATCTTCTATTATGTTAGTTTAATCACCAATGTAAATGACTAATGTGCTTATATAACAAAAAAAAAAAAGTAAATGTATTATAAGATGCGTTACTTATAGTGCATTACTTGCAACATGAATAATCCTGACATGAATCAGCCATGGACAAACTTACTACGGAGTAACATTCAAGCATTCAACGTTTTTCACGTCAAAACAATGCTGTTATATTGATAATCACCATCGTACCTTACCCACATTTCATATCTATAATATCAGAGTTCCTTCACAGTTAAGTTATTTGTTAGTAGTTTTGATTAATAAAGTTACTTTATTTGATCCATCACTAACTTGATCATTAACCTTCATCCATTGTTTTCAACTACAAATAGAGCGGCAATGTACCGAAAATAAATCCTTCCATTTGAATCACATTAGATCAATTTGCTCACATGTTTGGATAGATGGATTTAGAATTATCATGAGTTAACTACAGAGAAGTATGTTACTTAAAAAAATAAACTATATAGGTGTATGTTTTTTATCCTATCACGGATATTCCTAAGTTTTAATAATTTATGTTTTTCATCAGATTGATTCTTTATATTTTAAATAATTTAATTTAATTTAATTTTTTATGTAATCTAAAGTGAGTTAAAATAATTTTTTTTTATTTTTGTTTTATTTTAGTTTGAACATAATTTTAAATAATTTTTTAACTAATTTAAGATATAAAATTTGTTCAATTAAATTCACTTACTTAGAAATTAAATAATCCAATAAATATTCAAATAAAAAGTGTCATAAATATTTTAAAAATCGTATACAATATAGATCTCACAAAACAATAAAAAAATTGATTATAGACTTTTCAAATTTTTATTGTTAATTGAATTTATTTTTCATGTCATTTTTATTATGTTTATAATGTTATTTAGTTAAAACATCATTTAAATTTTATAATTCTTTTATATATGAATCTAATAAGAAAAGTTTTACATCTCAAATTAATTAAAAAATAATTTAAAATCATGTTTTAAAATAAAATTGATAATTATTTTTGAAGAATTATTTTTAATTCATTTTA
>JAMLFT010006489.1:0-15990 GCA_026544285.1 Pachyrhizus erosus
ATAGCATATTAATAAGATGTTAAATTTTTTAATAATAATTTTTTTATATAAAAATTAAATACGAGACTTTATCATGAAACATGTAGATCAATTGATCTGAGTTGTATAGATATTTTAACTTATTTAATAATCTAAAATCTAAAATTTAAATTTTAAATATGTATTTAGGTTAAATATAAAAAAAATATTTTGATCTATACTAAAAAAATTAATCTAAAACTTCACTTAAAATAATTAAATATGTATTACTTAAATATTTTTTACATGTTAAATACTAATTTTAAAGAAGTTGGAAAATAATTCAAAGACATATTCAATAAAAAAATAAACAACTAAATTTTAAATTTATATTTTAAATAAGTCAAATAGTAATCTCTATTTTAATTCACTTAAATAAATTAGTCAATTCTGAAGTAACCAGATTTTTTTATAAATTAATCTTAAATTTCAAACTTGACTTATTTATCCTCTTGTTGATATGTTATATAGTTTTTAGTGAAATTGAAGAGCACTGTGCCAAAACAAAATATCGGAAAATATCGTTAGAACTTATAAGCATCAACGAACTAATATTAATAATAGTATTCATATGAACGTGATGTAATCCTTATATTGTTTTCATTTATTATTCTCTAAAACAATCAATTTTTAAGCAATTTTTATTAGATTTTCATTTCTTTATCTATCAATCATTTAAGTATTTAGTTTCAACATTTAATAATAGAATGCGAAGCACACGATCTTAGCAAGGACGTGAACCCCACGAACCTGTGTACTCTTCCTAACCCTGCTTTATACTAATTTAGTTGTATTTGCCACTCAGCATGAAAATATTTACTTAACATGTGAATTGTGAGATTATTTTAATATAATTAGTTTTGAGTTTGAATTTTAAGACAGCCACATTTTTTTTTTTAAATTATGGTTTTAATTCATCATTCATTCATTCTTGTAGATATTGTCAAATTAGTTAACAATAGTTACTAAAATTATTAATAAAAAAATAAAAAAAAAATATTTAAGAAATAAGTTTAAAGGTAGAAACATAAATAATTAATTATTATTATATGATAAACAATTAAGATAATAATATTTATATAATAAATGTACACTGATGCTATATTTATTTTTGAAGATGTAAAGCCGTCACAAAAATCTTCTAGTCATGATAAATTGTTTAGATACTAAAATTTACAATTTTTTTAGAAATACTTAAATAAATAATTATAAATACTAAGTGAATAATTTAACTTTTTTTTTTACAGTAAAAGATAGAAAAAAAAAGTAATTAATAAAATGATTGATATAATAAAATCAATTAACTAAATTAGAATTTTAATCGTTCATTCTCCTTTAATTACACTTCATCTATGTGATTATATTGAGTAACTACTTTGTCTAGCAAGCCTAAGTTATTTGTTAATTTAATTTTAAATAAATTATACTCTTGTCTCTTAAGTTTGTTTCATATTGAACGTGATATCTTTTTTAATGTTTTTAACAATTTCTTTTATAAAAAAATTTGATATAATTAAAAAATAATAATGTAATATATAAAGATATTAATGTGGTATTTTTTAAGTAATTAAAGAGACTAGTGTAAATAAAATAAAAAAACATCAATCATAATCTAAAATAAGTTCAATGAGTGATGTTAATAAAATTACTCTTAAATTTTGAACTAATCGTAATCCAAGGTTTCTTCCGTGATCAAAGCGTGTGCGGAAGAGACCAATGTTACCTCATTACGAGCCTGAAGAGCATTAAACAAATTAGTAAATAACAAAATACACACACGGGGATTTTTTACCACTTTGGTTCATGTGACGCAGCGAATCCCTGCATAATTATGATTCTGTTTGCCCAATTTCAAATTATTTTATTCCACCTGATCCATGTTTTGGTATTAAATTCATCATTGACTAGTATTTTTACTTGTGTATACACAATAATAAATGTTAATTTTATAAAATTGTATTTTATCATAAATAAATATTTTAAATATATAAATTATATCATAATTAAAATAGTAATGATTAGATATTTTTAAACTTATAAATCGTGTTTAAATTTATAATAAAAAAAATTATTGTGATGTGTTATGATTTTTTACTATTGATAATTTTAAAAATAAAATATTAAAAAATAATTTAAAATAAAGATAAAATAATAAATTAAAAGAGTTAAAATATTAAGATTTTTTTAAATGAAATAACTATAATGAAAATATTTACATATGAAAATATAAGAATAACTCTTAATAACAATCAAATAAAAATTAAAAATAATAAACTAATGACATCAAATGATTGTTATTAATTTTGACAATAAATTGTAATGTGTATAAAGTTACTCTTATAATGCAATGATTGTTATTGTTTTATTAACACTCGCATCATTGTTATAGTTAATAGTGTCATGATTATCATTAATGTTAAATTTCATCTTTAAATCAATTGACTTTAAATGAAGTTGTTGGACAAATTTAGATATCTATCAAAATACATGAGCATACTGTAATAGAGGATTGACTAAGATCATTTATAAGTTTTAATGTCACGTTAGATTTAATCTTAAAATCATATGAATTTAAGTAAAGTTGTCTATAAAATGTATAAATTGTATTTCAATAATTAAGACAAGTAATTTATCCACATCTATAATTATTATTATAATTCATACTGTTTCTATCCACTGTCATAACTATTATCACCTCTATCATTATAATTGACATCATTTATACTATTATAATTATGTTTATAACTAACAACATGAAGGTTAATACAATTTTTATCATTACTATGATTATGATTGTTATTGTTATTATTGTCTACTATTGTCACATACAGCGAGAACAAAATTGCGTTACATGAAAAATAAAAATCTTTTAAATCTTGTAGTAAAAACTTTTTTTTATTACCGAAAAAGAAGAGAAATGCTATTTTCCCCTGCTGTTAAAAGAATAAATTTTTACTTAATCTATATTTTCTTTATTTCCTTTTATCCTATTTTTATCTATATAAACATGGCATGAAGATTGATACATGTGATGGAGAAGAGTTAAAACAAAAATACATTGACTTGTTTAGTGGGTCGTATTATAAGCGGAACGGCGAATACGCACACACGCAAAATTAAATTGTGGATATTTTATTCAGGTCTTGTAAACAGAAGTGGACTTGATTGGATTTTTATTTATTTTAATATAAAATATATACTTTTTTTAAAGTAAATATTAATTTTAAATTTTCAACAAAAACTAAGTTTTTAATAAAAATAATTCAAATAATTTAATTTATTATAAACTTCAATAACATTTTGAGTCCTAACAAATATTATATATTTCTTTAATATTTTTTATTTTGATTTTTAAAAAATTAAAATCATTTTCTTATGTCAAATAACAATGTTATAACGGTTTTGATAATTTATTAACTTGTTATGTTGCTAATAAGTTAAATAAATTAGTTATGTGTAATTTTTTTGGTAAATAGTATTTTTAAATATCCGTCCATTAAAAAAAAGTTAATATATTTAGACTAGTTGATAAATAATTTAAAAATATAATTTACAAAAAATATATATAATTATTTTATCAAACTCTTTAATGATGTGATAAACTAATAATTTGTCAAAATCATTATTGTATCATCATTTAATATTATTATTTGACAATAAAAATTGAAATAATAAATTTTAAATCTTAAAATAACTAAAGAAAATTAAAAGACAAAAAAAAATACTTTATTTATAGGAAACCAAAACAATAGTTAACTGTTTATTACATTTTAAATTTTTTGAATTAGAAATATATTATAATTTGTTAAACGATATCATATTTTTTTTTTGTAAAGTTACAACTCCAATCTTATCATTGTCACTATTGTTATTAACATCATCATTATTATCATTAACATTGTCATTATTAATGTTAAAATTACTACTATCATTATTATCATTTTTATCATTGTGATTATGATAATTGCTATGTCATTATTATAGTTACCATAATTATTATTGTTATTAATATCATTATTACTATCTATTATGTGTCAAATACATAACAGGATACACACAATAATGTTTTGGATGTAGACCAAACATTAAATAAATTAAATTTTATGATACTATTATTTGATAAAGTTCTTGTCTTATTTTAAGGTGGATTCATGTGTTATACTAGAAGAATTTTTTTTTGTATATATATATATATATTATTGTTTTGTGAGACTCAATATATTTCTAACATCAAGTGTGTTACTTTATATATGCAAGTATAAATATAAGAAAAATAAATTATGTATTAGAAAATAAATTTAAATAATGTGTAAACATTTGAAGTTGAGTTTTTAGAAAGTTGTTTTATTTTTGATGTAAATATTTTTCAATATATGTTCTTAAATATTTTTCAAAAATACACAATTATTAATATTTGTTATGAAAGTAGTATTTTATCTATGAATTTTAATTATAACATTTGGTTCGTCCTATATTTTTAATCTTACTTTATTTTTACCTACTCTAATATGTTATATTTTATTTTATCATATCATATCCTAACTACTAAACTTATCCTAAAAATATATTTTAAGAAATTAAAAACTAAAAAGTGATTGATTTTGTAAATCAAATACTGTGATGGAAATGTAAAAAAATTGTTGAAAGAAAATTATTTTTTCAGCATCAAAATTAAACGAGTCATAAAAAATGTCTTTAATTTTGGATTGTATTTTAAAAATACATACATACAAAGTAGAAGTTAAAAAATATATACATTATCACATATAATATTAGTTTTTTCATATTTAAATTATGGTACTAAATATCAAATGATTTAAGTTTATCAATATATTAATGATTCAAATAAAATTTGATTTAAATTTTTTAAGTAAAATTTTAAATTTGAATATTGTACATAAAAAAATGTAATTGAAAAAAAATTATTAAAGACAATAAGCCAATTTTTTTTACATAAATTAGTCATTGACTAAATTTATAAGACTGATGTAGCAGTGCAAGGTCGCCCTGCATTTACAAATAAAAAAATAATTTATTCAATAAAAAAACTCACAATCAATTTCATCTACATATAAAAAATTATTGTGTCAATAATAACAATATATGGCGAAGAACATCAATATCTAATCCAATGGATTATAAGACATCCATGATCTTTGACCTATAATAATAAAAAAAAAATCATTAACTTATTCATACTCATAAAATAATAAAAATGAGTATTTTAGATTTTTATATATACTATATTTTGTTCTTGACAAAAATAAAAAGATGTAGAGGTAACCAACTTGATTTTGAATATAATTTTATATTTTATATTTATTTAAAAAATTATTTAATAAATTTGAATTAAATTAATTTAAATATCAAATATATTTTTTTTGTAAAAGTTATAAATATAAAATACCATCCACCACGTGTAACAATTAACGTGAAATTATTTAAATTAAATAAATAATTTTAAATTTTGAGATTTAAATATAAAATTATATTAAATATTTTAAAAAAATTGTAGTTGACATTGTTTATTAAACTCAATCCAAATTATCTCTCATTATCTAAATAATATAAAAATTCATTACGTAAAACAAATGCAACCAGTTTTTAAAGATTTAAAAATGTGTTAATCTTCTTTCAATTTTTATAGTTTTTATAAATTTGACTATTTTTAATTAAAAAAAAGTTAACTAAATATTTAAAAGATAAAATTATCCTGTCATAACATGTTATATTAGTAACCTTCTTTCAATTTATAAAAAGCAACCTTTTTTTCTTAAGAAATTGTGAACATTCTAAGCGGATATCGCCTATCATCACTTTTGCAACAAAGTGAAATTGTGTCAGACTGTTTGTTTCTCGGAAACAGAAATAACGCATTAGCCAAAATAAAAAATAAAAAATCCATTGACATACACATTCTTTCAATTTATTGAAAAGAATCATTTACAAATTAGTCTAAGATTAATATTAAACTATAATTGTATAATTAAAATAATTTTTTTAGAAAATGGAATATGCGTTTCTTTGATTTGGACTGGTTCCTTGCTCCTCCATCATATGCCAATGGCCAACCGAGACAAAAGGGCGGTGAGGTTGATGATTTTATGTTAGCTGGCAGATCATGGGAACATGTTCTGTTTCTGGTTTGTGTTTTGGAACTTTCCCTAGTGGTTCTTCTACACTTATTGAAATCAACATCAAAACAAAAATCGATATTTCTCTCTAAATATTTTTTCCAGAATAAGCATTTTAGGGGAACATTTATTGCTTAGAGTAGGATTGATACACATTTATTTATTCCCTCGTATCTTAATGCTTGTGAAATCGTCAAGGTACCTAAATGTGTATATAATTATAATGGCATCATATATCAATGAGAGTATGTTCGTGGAACAATAGGAAAATACAATATAAAATTGACTCTTAATCTCATGCAAATATTCTTCTATACTTTTAAAGATGAAATTGCGAGCCCTCATAATAACGTTAAAATATATAATACTTTAAATATTATGATTTTAACAATGTCACAAACTTGAGATTAAAATATTGATGTTACAATAAGAGTTTAAGTTACACACAAAGATTAATACATCTTCTAGTTTTTTGATCTTGATCAAGTGTATATCAAAATGTTATTCCATTATTTAAAAATTGATGTTATGGATAACTTATAAATATTTATCTCTTAACTTATCAAGATATATTTTAAAAATAAACTTGTGAGGTTTAGATCAATGTCAAAACAAATATCTCATATACAATGATCCTAATGATATAGAAGAATTAAGGTTAAAACGTTGTTATTTTGCATTTAAATTATACAATGATAATTTTAAGCTTATTTTTTGTAATATTTGTGTTTCATGTATTGTATAATTTTAGATTAATTTTAGCATGAGAAAAAACTTTTATACAGAAGTCAAACATATAAGAGAGGAAACATTAATGTTTTTCTGGTTGTTTTTAATATTCTCTTGAATGTTATGTTTTTGAAATGTTTTTAATTTTTTAAAATATAGAACGAGAAATTAAAAATTAGATAAAATATATTTGGTTTAAATATATTTTGATTATTTTATTTTATTAAATTTGTAATTTTTATCTCCCTATTTTAAAATAGTGATATTTGGTATTTTTATTTTAAAAAAATGTAATTTTAATATAATTATTAATTTTTTATATTTATTTCCTCTATTTCTTATTAAAATATTTATTGTCGATACCTTAAATGAATATGTTAGATTTATAATTTAATTAAAATAAAATAAAAGTAATAAAATATAGAAAAATTGAAAATTAAATTAAAATTATAAAATTTATAAAATAAAAAAGATAAAATGTCTCTATATTAATACAAAGAGGTTAAAATTACATATTGAATAAATAGAGGGATCAATATTATATTACAGTCAATATGCTTTTTTAGTTTTCCAACTTTTAATAGTTATTGTTTTAAGTTCTTTAATTAATATTTATTTAGTATGCATCTTTTAACTATTTTTTTTATTTACTTTTTTATTTATGTCATCAAGTGTTTTTGATTAAGAATGATATGATAAGTATTTTTAAGATAAAATATATTTTTAGTCTTTTGATTCTTTACGAATTTTATTTTTAGTCATTCAATTAATATTTGATCGATCTTTGACTCTTGACTATTTTATTGTTTTTTTTTTTTATCGTCAAGTATCTTTATTAAACAATGATGAGATAGTTTTTTCTAACAATTTTAAAATATTTATGGCAACTTTTTTCCATAAATTAAAAAACATGAGAAAATTCTTAGGTAAAAAATATTACAATTTTTTTTTTCAATTTAAAACATTTTTTTTGATAGTTTACAAATATTTTTTTTTAATTTTAATTTATTCTAGTGATTTAAAACTACTAAAAAATATTTAATACTTTTTATTTAAGTAAGTTTGATAGCTTTTAAATGATAGAAAAAATGAGATGAATTGAAATGAAATAACATAAAAAATGTCATTTCATTATTTAAATATTTTATAACAAAATAAGACTAAAAATTTGTTTATTGTTTAAAAAAAAGGATGAAGTAAAATGAATTATAATTTTTTATTTCTATATTATCCTTAGTTTAAAATATCATCTTTAAAAGACTAATAATTAAAATAAAATATATACAGATAAAATAATTATTCTACGGTATAGAAACTTTGTTATGTCAAATTTGGGAGAAAAAAAAATTAAGGATAAAACAATGGAATTGAATGAATTATGGTCCATCTTCTTACATTATGTTTTATTATAATTTTTTACAAACTAAACTATGAAATAACATTTCATTTCATTTTATCCCTTTCTATTTTTCTTTTTAAAAATTATTTTTACTTAAGTTTTTTCGTAGAAGAAGTGAAAATCTAATTTTATAAATTAAAATTATTTTTTATCACAATAAAAATATTATATTACTCTTATTAAATAATTAAAGTGCACACAACATCAAAGAGGTGCATACTGTTGGCTCTCTCTCCCCATCCTCAACCATTTCCATGGCATTCGTAACCTTCAAGTTTCCATGATTAAACTCACTAGCAGCAATCGCACAAGAAGGGGACCCTTGGATTGGTTTTTGTTTTGTTGTAGTCGCGGGGTTTCGAATTTCAAGCCCAATTTGATATGTGAATTTTCCAATCTAAGTTTAAATTCAGTTGTGGATGACCCTTTTTATTTTGCTTAACGGTGAACTCAAAGGCAGATTGGATACATAATGGATTAACATTATGGGCTTTAAGTTTTGGATTGATCACCCTATATTTGCACTTTTACATTGAATACAATAGTAGATTTTTGTTGATGCTAGTTGACTTTTTTTAATATATGTCATTTTAAAAGCATCCATGCAACGTTCTACAATATGGATCTATAATATTCTTGATACGTTATTTTTCATGCATTTAACATGTACATTGGCCGTGAAATGTTGTCTTTTCAATATTGTAGACAAAGACAGATTGCAAAAGGATTATTACAATATGATTTGGACAGGTTTTTCTACAAATGCTAAAGAAAAGGCTTGCTTCTACAAGCTTTCAAGGTAATCCTTGCCGCCGATTTCTCCTTTTTTGATATTGTTGTATAGAAAAATTGTAACCAAGTGGGGATAACTCATAAACTAGCCCAATATGTGGTGAAAAAGGAGTAGATATTGTATTTAGATAATAAAGGAGATCCCTGTAATTATATTTCATATATGTCATTTTAAAAGATACTTCTTCTTAATGGTAGTTGGCAGTTTCTAGAAGTAATGCTGTAAATATTATAAAATCAAAGGAAATTCAGGTTCTTGAATGCAGAAATGCTGATGTTATTAGCTGTGTTTTATAGTAATTATAGTGCTCCTGATATGTTTTGAGAGTCTTCAACGTGGAGATTCATTTTGTGTTACATGTCTAGCTGATTTTACGTAATTAATGTATGTTAAGATAAGTATGTCATATCTAACTATTTATAGTAATTAAAAAGAGTTTTATACAATTTTTAAGATTGTTAAAGTTGAAAAAGTGGCTATGATGAAATAGATGTTAATGTGATTTACTATTTTATGTGCAGTTAGTAAGAAATACATTGATTTTTTCAAACATTTATAAGGATGTGAATGAAGTTATTGAGTTGGTTAAATTCTATTCTTGATACTGGAATAAAGATTAAGAAAAATTTATGATGTTTTTTTCGAATTAATACTTAAATCCAAGAGGGTATTTATATGTATAATACAAAGTCAAGTTTTAATAATGAGAGAAAATTATTTTGCATCAAATTTTTTTTGTATGAAAGTAATTTATAATCATTGGATAAAGGCATCAAAACATTTTGCATAAGGACTCATTTTCTATTACTTTAAGAGTACATAATTTTATATTCAATTGTAAAAGTGAAATTATTTGTGTTATTATAGTTATTTTTCTTTTTATTTTGTATCTTTATTTGTCTTATATTAAAATATTTTATGTTCTTTTTGAAATTTTTTATCAATATGTTTGAATTGACCTTTAAAAAAAACCTATTTATTATAATCAAAAGATGGTAATTTTGTTCTCAGCTTCCAAAATTGCGTCAATGGTTTTGCATGATGCATTGAGGCTTAATGCGCTTCCAGATGAAATTATGGCTTTCTCTCCTACAAGCTTGGGGGGTGTTCAATTACTCAAATTGAGTTGTTGGGGACTTTCAGTGTCTCAATTTGGTTAGATAGTGTGTTTTTCACTTTATTGCACCCAATATTAAGCATAATGTTTAGTATCTAGTGGTAAGTTGTTATTTTCATCTTGGGTTTTGTTTAAAAGTATTTTATAATATAAATTTATCATATGTATTTCCTTGGACACATCTTGTTCATAAGACACAACATGCTGCTTCTGAAAGTAGCAAATATGATCAAACACTTTAGCAACATATCAATTGAGAACCATATAAAATTTATGATTCGTGTAAACTACTCTAATGATTAAACACGTCAAAAAATATATATAATGGTTAGAAAAGTAAGAAACATCTATGGTTAATGTCGTATTATTAAGCTTGAAATAGGCTTGGCTTGACCAAAATATGTTTTTTTATAAAAAATTGTAACACAAGTGATTGCAATAATGAAACAATGACAGCATAAATGATTCTACAAAGCAAGAAAATTCCAATGTCAAACTTTAGACAAAAAGTAAATTTCCAAAGCTAATATGTATTCACACAAATTTAACTTGGCTCATAAGAATAGGTGGGTCGAGGACGAGTTTAATTTTTTTCCGTCCCTATATTCATTAAAGGTGAGAAAAGTTTGGATTTAAGTTTATAAGTAACGGAGACAAAAAAAATTAAACCCGACTTTATCCTTGTATAATTTTATCAGATTCATAAAAATCTGTGAGAAATCTATTTCATAATTTCAAAATTAAATTTATTTATATATTTTAAATAAATCATATATAAATTATTAACTATATTTTAATTTAAATAATATATATTTATATGTATATAAATTAATAAATAATAAAAAATTAAAAAACATTTAAAAATTAAAAATATTTTTAGTTAAATATATAATTATAATTAATTTTTTAATTATTTTTATTTTTATATTATTTATTTAATTATTAAAATAATTAATTTATATTTTTAATAATTATAAAAAATAAAGTATGATCATAGTTACATAATTATTTAATTAATTTATATTATATTTTATAAATCTTAGTATTTATTTATTTTTTCATATTTTACCATCACACTTTTGCAATTATTTTTTATTTTTCTATTCAAATATTTTTTATTTTATCATTTTGTTTTTTTTTTTAATTTTATATGTTTTGCTATCGTATTTTTTAATTTATTTTATATTTTATCATTATATTTTAAATTTCTACACATTTCATCATCATATTAATAACAAAATGATGTCATTTTTAAAAATATATTAACACTTTTGTACATATTTAAAAATTATTAAAATACATAAAAATTATAAAAAATAATAATAAAATGTTAAAAAAACTTAGATAATAAATTTTGTAAAATAATAACAATTAAATGGCATATGATGCAATTAAGTGTTGTTAAAATTAAAAATCGTCCCGGATTACTTGCGATGTGTTTCTTCTCTCCAACATCTACCTGCCGACAATAAAATAAAATAGAAGAAAATGTTGGTTGGAATTTGGAAATGAAATACGACTAGAAGAGTCTTGAAGTTCACTCAAATAAAAAGCCTTTTTTCGTTAGTTCTACAATGATGGCAGCAATGGTGGACCAATATAATCGTGAAATTTTTACATGTGACCACTACACGTTTTATTTGACTTGTACATTGAGGTTTAGTTATCTAGGATTTCTTATTTTACAAAATAAATTCTAAGTGTCGAATCCACTTCTTATTATTAAATAGAAGGGTGCCTTTCAAATAAGTCAAATAAAAATGATTCTTAATTACACATTTTTTTTATAACATTTATGCAATTTGCTGCAGTGCGTTGACATAATATGGCATATAAGAAGATAAATTTGAGTTTTAAGAATAAAAAAAATGTTAAAAAGTTCTATTCCTTTAAATGAAATTTAGTTAGCAACCGAAGCTCAAAGTAGCTTAGAACCACCAAAAACTTTTTGCCTGGAATTCTTACTATTTTTTATATGACACATGGTCAAATTTTATTAATTTTTTTATAAAATTAATTTTTTTACTTCTTATCATATAAAAATTAGCTAAAATTATGGACTTCTAGTGAATCCAATCTATATAATAATTTCTCAGGTCTCACGCAAATAAATTTTGGCACATAGATTTATTGATCCCTTTTAAGCAAGTGCAAGAAAATAGTAACAATGTTACTTTGTGGTTCAAACAAATACTCTCTCTAGTAGTGCTCTCCTTGTTTGGAAAAGAGACAAGAAAAAACTGGAGCATATAGTAGAATTTAGGCAAATTCTACCGTGGGTATCGATCCTTTCCTTGAATACTAAATTATCAATTGAATCCGAGTAGTGTTATGTTATCATTTTAATCTCTGAAATTTTAAAAAAACCATAACTAATTCTTTTTAATATTTTTTATAATTTTATTTAAGTTTCCAAAATTATTATTTTTTTTATTTTTTTATTTTAGACTTTAGTCTAGAAGCTTAAATGATAATAATAATAATACAAATTTAAGCATCAAAATAAAAAAAATTCAAGAATCTAAATAAAATCATAAAAAAATTAAAGATTTATTTAATTTTTTTAACTGTAAATTAAGGAACTAAGTTGATCATTTACTCATAAATTATAAACACATATATTTATAATATTCACTTTAAATAAAACAAGGAACTGATAATATAAACAATTTGTTTATTTAACAAGTTATTTTTTAGTTGATAAATAACCTAGAATCTATATATGCCCTTACTCTGTTCTTGCACATAAAATTTGGAAATCCAAGCTTATAGCCGAAAGCGAAATTTGTAGTCAACAGAAGTGCTGACGCATATAGTAGTTAACAAGAAGGAATCATAAATGATTAGGCAGGCACTACTTATATTAAACCATGGTGGAGTATTATAGAATCGTCACCGGATAAACCAATAACAAAGTAACAGACACGTATACATGATTTAAAAGAAACTATTGCACATTGGACACAGGGAGAAAGAAAAAAACAGGATGACACACAACACATGCATAGGCATGCATCACCTTATTTTTAAGTACTACAGTATAATTCTAGTGAACTAACATTGACACTGACATGTTTTTTATAAACGGTCTCTATCTCAAAGAGTTAACTCTCATGCATGATTTTACTTTCCATTACCACCGTATGATCCTGAACCTGCATGAGATCCTGCATATGAACCTGCCTCAGAACCCGCTCTAGAAGTGCCTGAGCCAGCACTAGATCCAGCACGAGATCCTGCATAGGAACCAGCTTCAGACCCTGCTCCAGAGCCTGACCCTGATGATGAAGAAGAAGAAGAACCAGAACTTGAATAAGATGAAGAGCCAGAGCCAGAACCAGAACCTGCACCTGCACCTGAGCCTGCACCACCCCCACCACCAAGACCAATTCCAACCCCAGCACCAACCCCAATTCCTACCCCACCAAGGTCCAACCCCAGGTCCTTTCTTGCCACTCTACTTTCACACACTATTGCATTCATTGCAATTGCAACAAGCAAAGCAACAAGAGCTAAACCCCTCATAGTAGCAGCCATTGAGATGGATCAATATAAAAGCTAAAGGGCACAAACAACTAACGAAACACAAGGGTATGTAGTGAGACTTAGCTAACTAGTATTAGCTCAGTGGTTAGAAACTTTTGTAAAAAGGCGATGAGATGCATGCTATTTATAGTTGTGAAGTGAATAGATAGCTTAGCTAGGAAGGTCGGTAAGCAGGTGTAAAAGCATGAGGCGTGCATACTCGGACATTATTAAGTGGGAGTGTCACTTGCAGCCTCTGTACCAGAGATTCATCATACACCTTTAGTTAAAATTATAAAATTTCAAAGCATAATATCTTATAAAAAAATATTCAAAGAATAGTGGCTCCATTCATTATATTTTTTGTTCAACTGCACACATATCCTTCCCATCTCTTCAAATTATAATCAACAAAATAATTTATTTAAAATATTTAAAACAATTACATGTTTAAAATTTAAATTTAGAATCATTAATTAATCTACACACTTAATAATTTCATTTCATTATATTGACCTACCAGATAAATTATCCATAAAAAAATTATTAGTAAAAATCAATCTTTTTTTGTTATAAAAAGGGGCAAAACCCCAAAAATAGAAACTATAATTCTAAAGTTTTATTTTAATATTATTTATTATATTTATATGTTTAGTTTTTCTTCTATTTCACTTTTACTTTATTTTTATCATATCATTTGATATATTTATTAATTTCTTCTATTTTTTTTATCTCTCTTCTTCCAACTCATATCTAAAAATGGGATGTACATTTATAATTTATTAATTAACATAGTTTTATGTACCGTAACCCCAACTTTTCTAAGTGGAAATTTGTAACAAAAGGATAGATATGCAATTTATAGACTATTTTTTTATCATTGATATGAGGCCATGAATAGCAGCATATATATCCCACTCACATAAGCACAATGTATAGTGGGATGTATGATTGGCACGTAATTCATATTCTAGAAGAAAAACTATTAAGGATATATTTTCCTAATTGCAAAACCACTAAAACATGTTCAAGATGTAAAGGATACGAGGAGAACAATCTAGAAAAGCAACCTAGCTTTATCTTAACCACGGAAAATTCCATCGCGGATGAAGAAGAACCTTTAATCGAAGTTTGGAGCTTCACTGAATGTTTTCAATGTTTTCTCAAACCCAAATCGTTGCTATGCTTAACTCACTTTTTTTTTTTTTTTTTGTTATCAATGTTATGCTTAACTCTTCGGATAAATACTAGTGATTACGAACCAGATTAGATCAGACTAAATAAAAAAAAAAAAAGTTTTTGATTAATTAAAATATAGGTTGGTTTTTCAAAAATTTTCAATAAATTTAACTTGAAAAGTTTAAATAGAATTCAAACTAATTTATTCATTCGAATTTGATTATCTGACTCAATTTTGAATTTGTATATATTTGTTATTTTTCAAAAAGGTATTTATAAAAACTAAATAATGTTTTCAAAAATCTGAAATTTAATATTATGTATAATTTTTTACTTAAAATATTAATAAAATTTTAAACATGAAAACTCATTAGAGCAGTCGGATTAAATTTATCATGTTTGAAAATGTAGGATCCTAATACTTGAACTAATATTGATTGGTTTAGACTTTTGAGCATCTTTGGTTCTTAAATTTTTATTCTAATGGTAAAAATAGTTATAAATTTAAAATGAGCCACATATATTTTCCCATATTTAATTTTATACTTTATGTAAAAAATAAAATTGTAATGTTAAGGATTAATTTTTATATAAGATTTGTTCTTACATCATAGCTTTTCATAGTCTCCTTCAATCGTGAACCTGAACAAGAATATGCTTAAGAATCGAATAAAAAAATAATGCTGAGAATGCTTTTATTGTTTTGGTTAATTTACTATAACTTGATTACTTGACCTAATTAACCCGAATTTTTAATTTGAACCGGGGTTAGGTTGATAAGTTAGATTAGATCAATGATCACCTCTAGATACATCCAAACCAATATGTGATCAAGAAACTATAAATACGTGTAAACTTCAAGCATCATGAATGAATGTGTGGAAGTGCACACTTGCACGCGCATGATGAATTAATCTTAATTCCACAATTAAAAAGAAAGGTCAAGATTGAGTTTAAGAATAAAATAATTTGAATTTTGAAGCATTTATGCATAATTAGTATTATAGTTGGTGTATATGATCAATATGTTATTTTATATTATTAAAATTTATAATAAATAAACATTTATATATATAAATTATATTTTAGATTTATA
>JAMLFT010006490.1:0-15984 GCA_026544285.1 Pachyrhizus erosus
ATATAAAAGAGTGAAAATTTTATATTTTTATGAGAATAAAAATTATTTTTTAAAATAAAAAATGATTTTTTACTTTCCTCTTATTCTATCTCATTTATTAATTTATTTAATATTTTTTTTTCAATTAAAGTAAATTTAAAAATATTCTAAAAATTAATAAATATTTATCAAACATTTTTTTATGTAAATAATATTTTTAATAACTGCATTTTTAAAAATATAATCAAATTCGTAAAAAAAAAAGGGTCCTGAATGTTAAACTATCCCTGCATGATTTTGCTAGTCAACAAGCTGGCATATCCGATTCTTTCTAAATGATTGGATGGAATGAATCGTTTTTAAACTCAGGAATCACACGGCCACAGTTTTACAACAATTTTACTTAGAAAAAAAATATTATTTTCCTTTTTAAAAAATAGTTTCTTAATAATAATTTAGTCTTTTAAAAGATAATAATTTAATTTATATTTTGAACAAGGCTGCATACTTTTCTGAATTCTTGATACAAATTTCTCTTAATAATTCAAATTAACACAATATATGCACGTTTGGTTTCTACTTTTCGGAGATATTATTTAAGTTCTGCCATGAAAATGATAAAAAAAACTATTTATCTTAGCATATCATTTTTTAATAATTACTTATTGACATTATCAAAACAGTTAACAAATTATTATGGTGTAGTATCAATTAAATATGTTTTACATGTTCATTTAAGTAATTTTTGAATGATACATATTAATTATATACCTTTATATAATAATAAAATGTAGTATATACTCTAATTGTAAAAAAAATGTAGTATATACTCTTGAGAATGAGAATATATTTTATTGTATTCTTTTTTATAATTCATATGATTTTACCATTATTTAACGGATATATTCTAATATTTTTAAATTTTAATCAAAATTTTCTTTTTACATATAACCTTTTCTAAATAATTAATTTTAATTTTTTTAATAATTTTTATCTTAAATTTTAACTATTTATACCAAAATGATTCTTTTTAATTTTTATTTTATATTCAAAATTTTCTTTCCCCTCAAAATTCTGCTATTTATATCAATTTGATTATTTTCTCAAATCAATTATTCATATAATTTTTATGTTTTTAAATTACCTTTATTTAGAAATATCAGAACAGTTTACGAGATATGCATTAGTTGTGCTGAAACACAATGGACTAATTGAGTGTTATTTTATAATAAAAAGTAATATATATAATAATAATATAATCTTTTTATAATATCATTTAATCATAAATTATTAAATATAATAATATTTAATATTATGATATTAACAATATGTAGAAAATATTTTCCTAACAGTAAATCTCTATTAAACTATTTTATTGTTTTGTTTGACGCATGCTTATTATCTCCGTGAGATACACTTTGTTTAGTTTATAAAAAAAAAAATAAAGGAAAGAAAGTGAGGAGAGTGGAATGTAAGATAATTGTTTGATAACAGGGAAATTAAAAAAAGAGTAAAAAAAGAAATAAAGAATTTACAAAAATCCTAATAAAATGAGATTATATAATAATTTATCTGTATATGTTATATTTATAAAGATCAATAGTAATTTTAATCTTTTACTCTCTTTTTTATTGTAGTTTTGTCCCCAAATTGGTGAGAACCAATTTTAACTGGGACTCACAATTTTTTCTCCTCTATTTTTTTCATGTATAGTAAAAGAGGGTTCATTTTTAATTTTTTTGAAAATTAGTATATAACTTGGTCTCTCTCTTTTTTCTTTCATGTGGCTTTTTTCTCTGTATTAATTGAAGTGTTAAGGTCAATAAGTTTAACATTAGCTTCTGTAATTTGTTCTTAACTAAAAACACGATGATGTATTTTGTTCATGGTGAGTATATCATGTTAGTTTCTATGGATTAAATACAAAGATTGTTGATTAACTAATGCTCTTAAAACTTTTCCTAATGCAATATATGGTGTCTGGAAAACTTATTAGTCTATATGAGGTGGTTTTGAAACCTGGTTACTTCTTTTTCTTCAAACATCGAAAATTTCAATGAAGTTAAAATAGAGTGGTGGTCGGTGAAGAAACAAAGTAACACAAACTTGGACAGATTTTTGAAGTACACATATAATGTTCCAAATCTAGTAGGCAGCAGTTCAACAATTAGGAACGCATGATCCACAGAGCTTATTTAAGTTACAGGTTCATAATTCTTTGTCCTAATATACAGCACTACGTCCACAGAAAAGGTACGTGGTTATTATATAATACAAAATTTACATATTATTTTTTAAGTATTATTTATACTATTCTTTAATTAAAATTAAAATTTGATCTCGATAGCGTCTGTTAATTTTAATTAAAGGTTACAAACAGCACCTAAGAAATGGGATGTAAATTTTGTCCTTACATAATCTCACTTTTGTTGAAGTATGGGATAAAACATCTTATGGTAACAAGAGTCAGCGATTGTGAAGACATTTTGATCCTAAAAACCCTGATGCCAACCCTTCTTTTGGACACCCCACGACGCATGCCCAAAACAAGTCCCATGGCTGCTTCATTAACCTCCTTCACTGACTTCTTCAACTTTTCTTTGAAGCTTCCATTATTGTTTCTTTCCAAACTCAAATGGTAACTGTTGAGAAATGCTCTTCTTGCCTCACAAAATTCACGACCACGCCTAGACCACCCTCCATGATCAAGTTGTGGATTGTGTGTTAGTTGGGGTGATTGATCATCGGAAGGTGCATTGGGACGTACTTTGGAGTGTCTCATTACAAAAGGACTAAGAAATGTGTGGCTGTGAACAAACACTGGCTACTAAAAATCAATTTATATACTACTCATATTGGTTTGATTTTTCAATAAGCTTAGCTTAGTGGTTAAACCATAGAGGAAATTAATGTAACCTGGTTGGTAGCCTGGTTACACCCAAGATTAATTAACAAAACCTCAAAGTTTGATGCATAAAAATTCTTCTTGAAATTTGCACGTTAATTATTTCCGAGAGGTGTTTTTTAGTAGGTAATTTTAACTACCGTTGAAAAGCAATGAATACACAAATTTGCGGTGCGGTTTTCCTTTCATGAACCAATGACCAAAGTCAAAAGCTGCATGCTATGTTTTCTTCTTCTGATTTTATTTTCAACAATGGAATTTTATTCACCATGTTTATGGAATAAGTAAAGGGAGCCTACAACTACATCATCACAACTCATTGCAACTGGCAACAAAATAGTTGCAAAGATGTCTAAGCGTAACGCATAAGCTACCAATTACAATTAGTTGACTCTAGTCAGCAACAAGAGCAATTAGTTTCTCGAAATTTCTTTCATAGCTTATGTTATTGCTAATAAATAAATAACCTAGTACTGTTAAAAACTACTAGCGGCTAATATTTAGAAATATGGACACAAGTCTTTTATTATTAAGATTATGTATACATGTGAAAGTTCCCTAGTTTTTTTCTTCTTTTTTTTTCACCTTTATCATAAGTTTTATTTCTTTTCCAGATAAGAAAAAAAAGCATTGTATTTTTTTTAACACGAAATGTACTCAGAGAAAATAACTTAAAATAAATTTTAAAAAATTTAAAATAATTGTTGTTACTCGAGATGAAGGGTTGAGAATCTAAATCGGGATTCTCTTGAAGGTTATGCCTATGCTCCTTGGCAAGTGTGTAGATTAAAAATATAGTTGCAAACACATTCCGATACCTGAAAAAAAGTGTAGCAAGTATGAAAAAGAGACAGAATTTGATTTTCCCTCTTTTACAGAGCTGAGGTCAACGAAACTAAAATCCTCATAATAATAAGGAATCCCAACTTGATTTTACTTCCTCCATGTGCCATATAAAAAATATTTATTTTAAATTATATATCGTTTTATAAAATTAATAAAATATTTATTTATTTTTCATAAAATATTTTTAGTAAAAATAGTTAATACTTAATAGTAAATAAAAAATCGTTTAATTAATTCAAAATATATATATTAAAAAATTATATTATATTTTATTTGAAATTCATCATATTAATTATAGAAAAAATATTTTTTATGGGTTATCAAATTTATCTCAAATATTATTTAAAAAATAAAATTGAGGTTAAATAATCCTATCCTAAATTATTAGTGCAATTAAAAATTGTATGACCATTTTTAAATACATAGAGAATTGTACTACTACCTACTATAATGCTGTTTAACCCCATTATTATTTGGGATGAGTTAGACAACCCTTTATTTTGAATGCAAATAATAAAGAATTCCAATGAGAAAATTTTGTTATCATTTCTTAATTAGGAATTAATTCATTAAGCCCATTGGAGACATTTGTGGATTACAGTCCATCACATAATTAATTATTTATTTAATTAGTCATGCTAAAAAATATAAATAATAGTGCATTAACTAATTTTTTTCAAATAATCACATCAAATTTAGAATTATGATCTCGTATATATTATTTTAATTTCTGTCATTAGACCAACTTTAGTATATTAATTTATAGTATTAAATATTTCAAAACAATTTTTTTTTCAATTTTAATAATTAACCATTTTATTGGTAAAAAGTAATTAATTATTTTTTTAATTTTTTATATATTAAAAAACAATATATTACTAAATACTTGAATTGGTTTACAAGAGTTGCTTTAATTTAATTAGGGGTCATGAATTTGATTGTCTGATAATTTAAAATTTTAAAATAAAAATACATAGGTTATGAGATTTTAAAAAAAAAAAAAACTATTGAATCGAATAGATTAGTTTTAGTCATTTCGTTCCATTACAAAATTCGTTGGTCGCCATTGTTGGTGTTTTTGTGATTTTGGATTTGCACAGCTCAGAGATATGAGAGGATTTAAAGACGTGAATATGGGAAAAAAAATAAAAAATAAAAAAGGTAAGAAATAAAATAAATATGAACCGGATAGTGCTTTATGTGATAATGAAAATGGTGGTCATATACTGTCATTTGCTTCGTGTTTTGGTCAACAGTCCATTTGGTTTTTAATACAGAAGAAAAACGTTGGACATTCACACATAAGCCTAAGTTACATAACTGTTATGGTAGGGCATTGTTGAGGATAGGATCTTAACATTTTCAATAGAATTGACAGAGAAATGCTAATGATATATTTTTTAATATATTTTTTTACATACTTTTTATTATTGTAAAATTTACTAGAAATGATTTTTTTTGTTAATCTAATTTTTTATTTAGTAATTATTTTTATATTTTATAATTTTTAATAAATTTTAACAAATAATAAACAACATTAAAACATGTGTTCCCAACATGTTATTGATCCAAGTAACTAAACTTGGAAATGGTTTGTAAAGAACATTTATACTTATATAAAAAAATTGAATTAGAATTTGTTTAGATAAATTTTTTCATAAATATTTATAAGAAAAAAAAAGAAATATGAAACAATTTTTTCATTAACTCATGTATGAGTTAAAAATAATTTATAAAAAAATTAATATAAAACTTTCTTATAAATTAATTTATGTATAAATTAATTTTAACATGAAAAATTAATTTTATTTTTTTCTTACTTTATTATCTTAAAAATGGTTCTATCTAAACAAACCCTTAGCGTAGCATTTTATGTGAATATTTTTATCCTGAAAGTTTGTTGTAAAATTTAGTATAATTTAGCATAAGTTTTTTAACCTAACACAAATTACTTTTTATTATTTTTCATCAAATTAAATTTTGGAGATAAAATCAACTGCATTTTGTTAATTAGTATTGTAAGAACATTGATCAAAGAATCAATAAATAAAAAAAAATTATGTTGGAATTGCATTAAAAATCACAGTGAAATACATTGCTACAATTTTCTTTTTTTCCCTTTTGATTTTTTAACTAACACCCTTAAAATACTTGTTAGCATTTTCTAAATTAATTTTACCTAACAATAACCAAACAAACATCTATATGCTTTTTGGACTTTGAATAAACAAATTTTTGCCACACGAACGTAACCAAACATTCTATATATCATTACTTGTGAAACCAAAATCAGTTAGTCCAGTTCGGTTTTTCAGGTACAACTAAATTCAACCATTTGATGCATTAAATTTTGTGCTATTAATAGCGCTGCTCATAATTAATTGACACGTGAGCTTACCAAGTTTTAAACACGCAATTCTTTAACACATTCCTTCTCCTACCCGCAAAATTATCCATCATCACATCAATGGGCATTTGTCAGAAATAATGGATGATATGCTATGCATGCTCAAATCACAAAGTCATACCAGAAGCGCCGTGAAAGTTTTACCATCATTTATTCGTCAAAACAGATTTGTTTCCCATTTAGTAGCATTTTTTTTTTTTTTTGTTACAAGAGATAAAATTCATAATATTCAGCAATTCTAATTTAGATAACCACAAAAAAAAAAAAAAAAATACCCCAGATAAACAAATGTGAATTTACTTGCCGGATAAAGACTAACTGGTCAGCTATAAACAGTAGAATTTACTTTAAAAGATATACATAACAATCCAGCCAAAAAAAATTGGGCTACTCTTAAGTTTTCTAACTTTCTGTAGTATTACGAAATACAGCCATAGGCAAGAATTAATTCATACAACAGATGCTATGAATCCAATCATAAAAAAATGGCTAAAAGAATAATCACCTCAAATGGAATTCCATGCCCCTTCAATTTCTGCAGTATATCTGCAAACAAAATCATTGTAAATAAAATGATTAAAACATGTAGGAAGTATAAGGCTATATAAAGTCAGGGGACAGCTAACTTATTAGACACATGAGGCCTAATAATGATTATACTTGGGAACAATGTTTTAGGTATGTGTCGACTACTTATATGCCCAAGGTCTTTTGACATGATGTAGCTTCAGAGATAAAGCAACAAATGGAACTAAAGAAGAATGAAAAGGAAAGAGGGCATGTTGTAATAGTAATTGTAGTTGACGTGAATGGCTATCAAGATCAGTTAGAAACGCGTATGCAATGCTAAATCAGCCGACATACATACGGGGCAAGTAATTGGGCTAGTGCTGCAAAGACATATCATAATATTAACAAAGCACTTTTAAACCCAGAATGTGAAACCAAACATAATTGGATGTATATTTATATACTAGTTCGAGGAAGTTGAGAAACAGAAGTTTTAAATACAGAATATTTCGACAGTGGAATTACATTTACAAAGCATCTATAATCATGCTATCAAAATGGTTACCTTAACTACATAAAACTCACCAGTTCTTGTCATCAGTTGGATTATCTTCGTGATCTACTACAATTTTAGCATGTTGTGAACCAGATGCGGAGCCATCTTCTTGAGGACCTGAATGAAGAATATGGGAAAAGCCCTGTCCAATTGACTTCCACAATCTAGTAGGTAAAGATGTTTGTACATCGTCACAACTCACAACAGCTGATGGCTCAATTGTTCTAGCAGAAGCGGGATCAAGGTCAGAAAATCTGAAAGCACCTAAAATTTTTTCTGGAAGTTCTGATTGAGCTTGGCTCTCAATAAGAAAAGCCAAGTCAACAGTCAAAGTTGAGATATAACCAAATGCCAAATGAACTATTGCACTTGCAACCATGGAAGACCCTATATCAATATCTACTTCTATGAAATTCTCCCCCGTGCAATATTTACAGGAAAGGGCACGCCCAATTATGCAAATAGCCTGCTCTCCAACAGCTTTTCTAACAATCCAAGGACCTTTTACAATGTTGGCAATAAGCTTAAGCCTTGAGTTTCTGAATGCATTGTCACCCTTCAAGAACTTGTCCATTAGCGAATCATCAACAAGTGGCTCTTTCGATGTAAAATATGCGATGGCACTATAGTTATCCTTGGTTGGGACTTGAAGATTGAAGGCCCACACAAAAGGTTTATTTCCTGCTGGAAACTCATTATCAATGACTTTCCTAACTCGACTATTTGGATCGTTTAATATCTCACCAATTTTCACAGAACTTTTAATCCAATCAAAACCGAGAGGCTTGAGCAGATAATCACCAGCTGGAACCTTAACCCTTGTTGTAAAATACTCAGGGCCTCTGACCATGAATGCATCTCCAGGAGGGGTAGCCCAACCATTTGAACAATTATCTGGCTCAAGAAGTGGAATGGCACCTTCAGATATTATCCTATCTATCCATTCAGATTCCTTTCTATCACCAACGCTGGCCATAAATATGCGCTGCTTCCCCACTAATAACAATATTAGATTTATAGTAATGAAAATAAAATGAAAACATTACTATCACCAATATGATTGCAAGATAAACAAGAATGCCGCATGCATAAGTCCTAAGGTCATCTGAATTCCAAAATTGTACAAACTTCGCTGAATATTGACAGACGTTTGTCATGAAGGAAAGATTATCCCTGATTTGTACCTCCAAAAGAAAAAGAGCTTATTCCAATAGGCAAATATGACCAACAAAGGAAATCAAACTAGATTTTTTTTTTTTTTGTGACTAAAAACATTAAAGAAGGAGATAGTGTCCCAATCCAAGCAAGAGTACTTACTAAGGAACTTACATTTATCTCACCCTAAAAAGGATAGAGATTCGAACTTGCAATCTGTCAAATGTGAAAGGGTGTTTTTGTTCCAATCCATCAACTCCTTGTGATTAATTGTCAATAGATTTCATTGATGGAACTCCTATAGGGTTTTAAAAATTAAAACTAAGATCATGGACTAAGAGTACTTACTAAGGAACTTACATTTATCTCACCCTAAAAAGGATAGAGATTCGAACTTGCAATCTGTCAAATGTGAAAGGGTGTTTTTGTTCCAATCCATCAACTCCTTGTGATTAATTGTCAATAGATTTCATTGATGGAACTCCTATAGGGTTTGAAAAATTAAAACTAAGATCATGGACTTCCATTGAGTTTTGTTTGCATAGGCTTGCAACAGAACCCAATGACCTGCAATAATTCATCAACTTTTTCTACATATAAACAGCCTTTGTGCCATTTAGCAGCCAACTACAATGCAGAGTCTATGATCCACACACGAAGAAGGAATTATATCATCACTTGATATATTAAAGTAAAGATAAATCGAATTAGACAATTATATGATGGTTATATTAATCTCTTAACTGAATACAATTTGGAAGAATTTTAGCCCTTACGAAGAACAGTGAGTCTGTATTTGGATTAGTAATAGAGAATGGAATGGAACGGATCGAGACGGAATGAATTGGCAATAGAAAATAAAATAAAACAAGGCAAAATGATGTCTTGTCTCATATATTATTATTAGGCAAAACATTAATTGGGTGAATAAACAATTGAGAAAGATTACGTAGTGGTAAGCTAAGAGAAAGAGAAAGAGACAGAGCATTGTATAAAACCTTGACGTATGTATCAACGAAGTAAATTTGGAATTCAGAAGTAAATAAAGATAGATAGACATCACATACCTGTGTCTCTGTGAAGAGTGAAGTGAAGAGAGGAAGTAAAAGGGAAAGCAGAAGAGCACAATTTTGAGGCTCTGCTATGCTATGCAACTGCGACCACTCACTCCTTCCTCGGCCTCCTTTGGTTCCTTGTGTTGAATTAAGGAAGAGCTCAAAGCAAAGGTTTCTATTTCTGTCTTGGGAGAAATAAATAATAAGGTTTTACGTGTTGCTGTTGGTAAGCACAACCGACAAAAAGGCGTAAAACTCGAACTCCATCATCCACCCAGGCCCAAACATTGTGGTTTGTGGACTCCTATTCCTATGTCCCATCTCTTGTTATTATTACTCCTACATACTAAAACTTTTGTTGGACCGGCATTATTAATTAAAATTTTAAGATTCTATCAAAATAATTTTAATATATCATAGATTTTTTTTATCAACAAAATATTTTTTGAAAAAAATCTTCTTGTAGTAATCTCTTCCCTTTTTTTTTGTTTTTCCTTTCTTGCATTGCTATCGGTGTAAGAGGATTTTGGGCTTTATCCATTGATTAATAAGTTTTTTCGTGTATGATGCGTGTATTTTTTGTTTAAATAAATTTTGAAAATATTTTAAATTACAAAACTATGTATTTTGTTTAAGAAAATTTAGAAAATATACATTATAAAAATAATATGAATAATTTGCCTTATAAAATTATATTATAAAAATTATATATATTACTCCTACTCTTTAAGCCAGGACTTTCATTTATATATGGAATATGGTTTATTTGCATTGATCTACCTTATTTGCATTGACCATCCTACCTAATCATACTTTTCATTAATTATTCACATATGTTTTTAAGTGCTTTTTATTTGAAAATTTTCAAATGTAATAAAAAATTCTAGTAAATTTTAAAAAAATGTTCAGAACAATTAAAAGCAATTAATAAAAAGAATGAAATGATTATTGATGCTAATTTTTCAATAATTATACTCATGAATTCAACATAAAATATCATTATGCAAGAATAAAAACAACATAAGAAACCTTTTTGGGGAATTTGATTTTTAAAATTCTAAGAATTTTTTTTTCTTAAGTTTCCAATATACTATGCAAGAATGAAAATAACAATTTTTAAAAGTCCTAGTAACATATTATTTGACAAATTCTTTTTTAGATATTTTTTATTGATTAAAATTTATAAAATTAAGTGATTTTTTAAGATTAGAATTTGAATCTCATACTAATTAGTGAAGAGATACGTATTATTATTATTTATGCAACTGTTAATAGAACAATTTCATAAATATTTATAAAAATTTATTATTTTTAACAAATTTTAATTAATAAAAAACTTGAAAATGTATTTGTCACATTTTTCTAGTCCGAAATGTCCTGTACCAAATCCTAGGTAAGACAATTTTGAAGTCCACCTTCCGCATACAAAGTATACTCTATGAACAAGAATCATAATATGAGTGTTTCACTTTCTCTGTCATTGATATTCAAATAATAACTTTAGTCCACAATTAAAGCAAGGTTGTTTGTACAAGCAATTTGTGGTCTACATGTTCCACTTAGTTCATTAAATCGAGATAAGAAAGCTACAAAGAACCTGTTTACTCACAGCATTCGTCACTTAGATTCGCTCAATAGCATATCATCATAAATTCATAATCCTGACTGTTGTTATTTTGTCTATTCACGAATCAGCACAGATGACGTTTGCCAATAAAATACCACAAAGCAAATGTTGTTTTCCAATGCGATCATCATGGACAACGATAGACCAACCTACTCCCAACCTTAAATTTTATCATGAACTACGCATGTTTTCTACTCTCAAACCTTTCAAATACGAAACTCCACCAAGTTCTTCTAGTTCTACTAAGTTAGACAATCAGCATTGCACCTAAACTCTCTTTCTCCGCTTTAATTTCTCATTCTCTCTCCATCAAATCCATACATCCTTCCATGCATGGAGAAGATAAAAATAAAGCTGCTCATGAAGGATGAAGCCTTTCTCCAACACCCTTTTGTTCTTGCTCTTGTTCTGGTTTTGGGTCTTGTGATGATGGACCCCTTTCATCTGGGTCCAGTGTCTGAGCATGAATTCAGACCCGTGAAGCATGACATTGCACCATACCACCAAGTCATGAAAAATTGGCCTAGGGACAACATAAGCAGATTGGCACTTCATGGGAAATCAGAATTCAAGAATCAAGTTTTTGGACCAGAGTCACTCGAGTTCGATAACATGGGTCGTGGCCCCTACACTGGTTTAGCAGATGGACGCATTGTTCGATGGATGGGAGAGGAACTTGGTTGGGAAACATTTGCAGTTGTAACATCTAATTGGTAACTAGCACCAAAACCTTAATTTCTACTTTTCTTTCACCCAAGATTCGGCACTTAAACTGAACAAAACGCAACGTGTAAATCAACTGTCATGAGAATTAATGATCTAGAATTTTAGGTCTGTGTATGTACTTTGTGTATTAAATACCCGGAGAAACAACTTTTTCGTTTATATCTTATTACTTGAGAAAGATTGTCTCTCATGTAGAATAGCTCTGATTTCTTACCAAAAAGTTGAACAAACTACCAAATTCACATGCTATATAGCTCAACATATTCTGAAAGCGTCATTCTCACTCTACATATTTACACATATATTTCATGCTGATGACATTGGTATTTTTGTCTTAATTTAAGGACGGAGAAGCTTTGCTTTAGGGGCAATGATTCGACCACTGCCAAGCAATGGAAGCATGAGAAATCATGCGGGCGTCCCCTAGGCCTAAGGTTTGACAAAGAGAGTGGAGATCTTTACATAGCAGACGCATACTACGGGCTTCTTGTGGTTGGACCTAATGGGGGACTGGCTACATCACTGGCAACCCATATTGAAGGAAAGCCCATTCTCTTCGCAAATGACCTTGACATTCACAAGAACGGATCCATCTTCTTCACAGACACCAGCAAAAGATACAACAGAGTGTAGGCGTTTGTTATATATACCGTACCATTCAGTTATATACTATATATTTGATTATATATATATTCGTGCAATCCTTATTGTTTTTAATGGATTTAAGTCCTGATGGATAGTACCCTTAATTACTTGTTTGTAGTGCACATTTTTTTATATTATTGGAAGGAGAAGCTACTGGTAGGCTCCTCAGATATGATCCTCCAACTAAAACAACCCATGTTGTATTGGAGGGCCTTGCTTTTCCTAATGGAGTGCAACTTTCTAAAGATCACTCATTCCTTCTCTACACTGAAACCACCAATTGCAGGTAACCATATCTTTCCAATATTTGTGGTCATGCTGTGGTCACAAGCTCTTAAAAAATTTTGATATTACAACGGAAGTCAAAGATCAACGGTCCCAACTATTTCTTAGAAAGGTTAATGATTAACATGATGTAAGAACAAAGAAAGGACTTGTTATTAATCTCATAAGTGACTTGCTATTAAACTCGCGTATATATAATTGATTCCTAAATGACATGATGACAGGCTAATGAAGCTTTGGATAGAGGGTCCTAAAAGTGGAAGTGTGGAAGTTTTAGCTGACCTTCCGGGGTTTCCGGACAACGTAAGAATGAACGGAAAAGGGGAATTCTGGGTGGCAATAGACTGTTGTCGGACTCCAGCTCAAGAAGTTCTTAGTCATAATCCATGGCTGAGGAACATTTACTTTCGTTTGCCCATCAGAATGAGCTTGTTAGCTAGAGTGATGGGGATGAGAATGTACACTGTGATTTCACTTCTGGACCACAAGGGAGAGGTTTTGGAAGTTCTTGAAGATCGACAGGGTCAGGTCATGAAGCTTGTCAGTGAAGTCAGAGAGGAGCAAGGCAAGCTTTGGATTGGAACTGTGGCTCATAACCATATTGCCACTTTATCTTACCCTTAAAACCATACATACCACTTTCTTGTTTCCTCTATCCATTTTTCTTTCCTTTCTAAGCCTCTACAATGTTCTAGTGGGCTGTATCTAGGATTAGGATTTTCCTCTTGTTCCTAGTTACTGGTTATATTAAATGCTGGAATTGCATTTTCTCTGTCTCACTTTCCCTGTCAAAGTACATTCATAATGATAATCAATAAGATAAACTTTGCAACTTCCACGCCTACAAAATGTTTTGTTTTGTTTTGTTTGGTTTGATTTAATTTGTTCTTAATTAATTAATGCAGGATGGAAATGAATGAAAATCGCATTTACTAGTTAGGTATATATATGGCTTTGATGAACGTTCGTAAAATTGGCATTCAATGAAAATAATTTTAATTAAAATTTATTTTAAAGTTATATAATTTATGTGTAGATGGTTGCATTTTAAAATTAAAAATAAGTTGGTGTTAAAATTTGTTATAAACTTTTTTTTCAATGCAAAAGTTATTTAAATTAGTTGTGATCAATCAATTTTTCAACGTAAAAATAAATATGTAAATATCTATTTAAAATGGTGTTATTTAATATTTTAACATGATTCTAAATCACTTAAGATAAATTTAAACACAATAATGATATTAAGAAAAATATTTAATACGCACTTAAATATACTAATATTTTCTTACATGATATTATTTTTATTTTTATTTTTTTTGTTTTCACTTAATTTAAGTAAGAAGTGATAGACCCAACACGTCAGGTACAACAGGTTACTTACGTGCTTTTAATGACAATGAATTCTACAGTGGAGAAGGGGAATAAGTGGTTCACCTGTGAACCATTATTTAATACCGTTCGATATATTTTAAAAAATTCAACGGATCAGATTTAAAGTATTATAAATTTATTAAATATAAATTCTCTCTTTCTGTGTTCCTCTCATCACTGTTCTGGTGATCCTTATGTTTAATTAACTAATAAAAATTTTATAATCTTTGAATCCTGTATGTTGAATATTTTAGAATACATCTAATGGTTATTATTGCTGGTGCAGCCGTGAACCACTTATTGGCGTGGTTGAGGGTAGAATTTGCCTTTAATGACTTATATAGGAATTTAAAAAGAACTTAATTAAACTGTTCCAACAATATAAGAAACGATCATCATCACTCTGTTACTCAGTCTGTCATTGAGTCCAAGGCTCATAACATAACATAGCTGCGAATCAATCTGCATGATGCTCAAGTTTGGGTCTATCTTATCCAAATCCAAATCGAAAGGCTTCATCACTGCTCTTGATCTTCTTCGTGTTACCACAACATCGCAATCCATTCACAGCAACTTTTCTGAACCCCACCCTCCCAATGCTAATCATCCATTTTCTCGCCGCCATGTTTTCTCATTCTCTAAGCCACTCGCACCCGCACGTGCCAATTCTAGGGTTTCGACTTCTCGGAGCTTCTGCACCGCCTCGTCCGACAGGGACTCCATCGAATACGACGTCGTTATTGTCGGCGCAGGTCCCGCCGGCTTATCGGCCGCTATACGGTTGAAGCAAATGTGCCGCCAAAATAACACCGATTTATCCGTCTGTGTCCTCGAGAAAGGTGCCGAAGTTGGTGAGTAACGTAACGTACCTATTTTCTCTTTTCATTGATGTTAATTGATTGATATAGACGCAAGCAATCTTCGTTAATTTTTGCAAGTTCTGTTTTGTTGCAATTAGGTGCTCACATTCTTTCTGGAAACGTTTTTGAACCTCGCGCACTAGACGAGCTTCTTCCACAATGGAAGGAGCAAGAGGTGCGTTCTGTCCGATTTCGATACCAACTAGTTTGTAGTGCCTTTAATTGATAATTCCATTCGAGGATCCTTTTTTTATCTGCTGCAGGCTCCGATCACTACTCCTGTTTCTTCTGACAAGTTTTGGTTTCTGACCAAAGGGCGTGCAATTTCGCTTCCGTGTCCTTTCAACAACAAAGGCAACTATGTAATAAGGTTTCTGCAACACTTCAATATCATTTCATACGGCTAGAGGCTATAATTTTACTTCAATAGTCAATACCCTGTGCTTGCCGTTGAATCAATTGTGTGCAGTTTTGATTTTTACTTGATGGACCACTAAATCTCCTATTCTGCAACTGTGCCTTTTTTTTTTTTTTTCCTTTGGAAATTGCTGTATGTGGTTTCAAGCTTAATGATTCTTTTTTCTCTGAAAAGAAAAACATTATTTATTTTTTTATCCATCAATTGGTACGTGCCCTTAGCAATCAAAATTACTGGTGATTGTGCTAGGCATAAGGTTGCAAAAATAAAATTTTAACATGAGAAATATATCCGAAATGCAATACGTGGTATGTCTATGATGATATGACATTATTTTAGTTTTCTGTTTTTAATTTTTAATCAATAAATATTTTTTACCGTGTATAATTTATTTCTAATACTTTTTTTGTTGATTGATGTAAAATCAAGATTGGAAGGTGCCTTTTTCTCCCATAATAAGATGCTTTTTCACCTCTTTGTGTTTAGGTTTGCAATATTTTTCTTCGCATATCTTTCCCCCCCCCCCCCCCCCCCCCCCCCTCCCCCTCCCCCCCCCCCCTCCTCCTCCTTCTCCTTCTTCTGCTCGTGTCCTGGTTGGGTTCGGGGGTGGGTGGCGGGGGGGGGGTGGGGGTGGAGTTG
>JAMLFT010006491.1:0-15984 GCA_026544285.1 Pachyrhizus erosus
AATGACTCAGCAAAGCTACTCTAGGCCTAAATGAATAAAATAACCACCGTGGGCGGTGGCGGGAGGCTATAAATAGTAGTGCTTAGATTTTATATGTTTTCTATAGTAGGCTAAGTTAACTGTTGTAAGAAATAAAAACCTCTGTTATATTTTGGAAACTATTGTAAGACTAAAGTTGAAAACTTATGTGTATTTAAGTCTTTTGTCTGAAAAGGGTTTAGTCCTTAAATCTACTAAATAAAAAAAAATTAAGTCGTTACAACAGAGGTGCGCCCTTGAGGTTCATGTGCTAGTTTTTCATCACTTAGTACCAATGATAATGGAACCTCACAGTAGTAGAGAAAGGATAATCTTGGTAAAGATAAGTGGTTGAGGAGTCAATCCTCAATGAATGAATGACAAAAAATTGGTGCTTGAGAAGTGACTCGTAAGGCATAACTGTCCTTGGCGACATGGTGTCAAGTGGTGACTATGTCACAAAGCCAGCTTGGCAACCCCGGCTTATTATGATGTTATTATCAAGTTGGTAAAATCTTGCTATAGTGTTATAGTACTATAGTGAAAAGGTGTGCACCCAATAGTTATCCAACCATAATTAATGTAAGACCATTTAGTTTTGGAAATTTTAGTGGCAACTTACTATTATAAGAAATGATTTAAGGACTATACTAACACGATTAGTACTACGAATGAAAATACTAGATAACTACTCAAATGTGATTAACAGACTATATGTGACTTTCTTGAATTATTATACTTTTAATGAAACAAAAAGACTCATTCCTTTATTTTATTTTAATAAATAGGAACAAGTGAATATTCCTAAAAAAATAATTTATATTGATACTTATTACTTATCTCAATCACCTTATATATAAAAAAGTTATTGAAAAATGTAGAAAAGAGGTTAAAAATCATTTTTAACATAAAGATATATAAGTAGTATAATATTCGTATTTCTTAAAAGAGGAAGATAGAATTTACTCTATATTTAAGAAGAGCAATATAATATTTGTATTTTTTATAAAAAGAATTATAATTTACTCTTTCGATTATTTGATTCAGTTTTTTATAAAATTTTATTATATCCAATCTGGATTCCAAGAGAGAAATCCCGGTCAAAGTCAGTCAGCCAGTGAGTCAACCGCAACAGTGCGATCAAAGTGGATTCACCTTTATTAAAAAAAAAAAAAAAAAAAAAGAATGTGATGTCTGAGAACAAGGCAAAGTGCCTCTTGTAATTTATGCTTATACAATTTTTATATTTTTGTTTATTATATTTAATCTAGGGATCCAGAGAGACACGTTGATCAAAATTAGCCTCTGTGCGTGGTTTAACGTATAAATATTATATTATTACACAATTTTTTAACCGGCGACAGCGTGATGATCAATATGGAATCTCAATGCAGGGGTTTGTTTTCTTTTGGGAGAAGAACGATATTAGAGAACCAAACTCCATGCTTCTTTTAATTTATATTTACACAATTTTTATATTTTTTGTTTACTACATTTAATCAAAGAATTCAGAGTGGAATAACGGTCAAAGTCAGCTTTAGTCTGCGTTTTAACTTTTAAATATTTTAACACAAATATTTAATGGGAAAAATGTGCTGCCTTTTTACGGATGGAACAGAACTAGACTCTGCTAGCCTAGCAATGTGGGGGTTTGTTTTCTTTTGGGAAAAGGTAGTGGTGTTAGAGAAACAGTATTTTTTAAAACGGGACGATCATTTAATTAATTAAGTTTAATAAACTAATTGTTATTAAATTATAATTGAATCAATATTAATGAAATAATAAGAGTAATTAAATACTGCAAAAAAATATTATAACCTTAAAATACAAAATGATAAAAATAAAAAATATTTTATATATTCTTAACATTTAAAATACACAGAGTCTAAATCAAATATAATATCATACTTAAGTTTAAAATTTAACAAAATACAATAATATTGATTAAGAATAGCAATTTTGTATCTAAAATAATAAAATAATTACAAATGAACATCATATAAAAGTATATGAAATCAATATATAAAAACTAAAATTAAAACTTAAAATAAAAAACTCAATAATGTTTTATATAAAAAAGTAATTGATAAAATGTTTAAACCTATTTGTAAAACATACTAAATATGCATTTTTAATTATCCCAAAAATATTTTATATTAGATTTTAAAAAACTAATTGAAAAATATATATTATAATTCCTACATCAATTTTATTTTTGTTTGTCCAATTCTTGACCTAGTCCATTTTTTTAGTGTTAATAGACTGACCATTAAGTCAAGTCCTAATTAAATTAGTCGAACCAACTGATTTGATCCGATTTTCAAACCTGTAATTATACAAATGCATGTTATGATTCAAGTTAATATTAATTCTATTAAACAAAAAGCTAAATGATAAAATCATCTATAAATATTTATGTCTACATTATTTTCATTTTCATCATTTCTTTCTATTTCTCTTATTTGATTTCAATGGAGAGATAAATATAATTATAAAAAAAAATTAACATAAATTTTTATTTTTTTATCTATGATATGTTTCTATCTTCACCTTTCTTTGAATATTATTGACATATTTGGTCTAATATTTTTTGCAGACATTATTTTTTAGTTATTTTTGCTTTCAATTATTGGAATTATACAAGGAATTGATTTTTCTACCTCAAAGTCAACGATTAAATGAATTTTATTTGTACATATGCTTAAAATACACTAAAAAATGTTAACGATAATGACAAAATTGTTTTTTTATATAATTGATGTTAGTCCTTTCTTTCTTTAATGATGAAAAAATTTCTTAAAAAAGAAAATAATTAAAAATATAATATAAAATATTTTATTACTCATATTATTATATAAAATCATGTATAAATTTAAATTATATTCAAATGCCAATATTTTTATAAAGATAGTGGTTTTCAAAACAAACATTTAAAAACAGACCAATGAGAACTACCATTCATCTGCTAGCAAGACCAAATTTATTAAAAATAGAAGAAAAAACAAGCATGGCAGAACATAAAGCTGAAAATTGAAAAGATATAGTACATGTATAAATATAAAATTATTTAAATATATATCAATATTTATAATTATTTTTATATTACATATATATATATATACTAGCATATGTTTATTTAAAAATTAAAAATAATCGAGAAATGCATTAAAACATAATATTATAAAAAATAGTATATTATAAACTCAATGTTCCTGTAGGACACATTATTACGCTAGTTAGAAGATTTAACATTTTTGTTAACTCTATCCCTTATGGTTCATTTTAAGAAACTAAAAATGAAAGTTATTATTAAAAAAAGGAAATGTTTATCAATTATATCGAAATATAAACGTGTAATTAATATTTTTCCCATAATAACCTTCCATTGCTAATACTTTAATTTATTTTTTTCACAAAATTTTGTTTTCTTATTTTTTTATGGATGTGGGTGGGGTAACTTTAAATGAAATGTGTTTTTCCTTTTCTATATTTTTCTAAGAAAAAATTATTTAATCTCGTTACCTTTTCCTCTTAATTTTACCTATTAAAACATTGTTGTCAACCTTTTACTATTTTTGTGATTATTTTTCATGCTTTTAATTCAAATGAAGAAAAATAGTTTTATAGCAATCATGGAGCATGTGAAATAGTTAGCATAGAATTATTTTAATTTAACCAGTTATTTTACTTCAAGCCATGGGAAGGTAGACATCATTATAAGTGATATTTAACAAGTATTTGCATATAGAGACAACCACAGTGACTAAGACAAAGTCTTAAGGAGACAAACATGACTTACATTGTTTATTTATATATTTTAATTTAGAGAAATGTTATGGATACACTCTAACATTTTCTTTCTGACACTCTTTTTACTATTGAGTAAAATTTATTAAAAATTATGACTTTTAATAAATCTTACTTCTTATTTAATGTGTTAAAAAGAGAATGCTAGAATACATAAAGAGAATGTTAGAAAGAATCTTGGTAGTATTCATATTTAAGTTATTGTGGGAATTTGATATTATGATTCCTCTATTTTGAATTGTGACTTTTTTCTCCCTGCATTTGCATTTTAGGTTGCATGAATATGAATGTCATTTTTTGCATTAATTTAAATCCATCAAAAATAAAGTAGGATATTATATATAAGGGGAAAGGAGATTGTTACTCTTTTATATAAGCGTTAAGAGTTATTGTTCTCCCTTTCTCTTTTTCTTTGTTTTGTATGTGTTTTTTAAAGCAAAAGAAAACTAAACCACCTTAATGCCTTTTCTTTTAATATGTTTCTTTGGTTTTTCATTTCTATTTCTTAAGATAGGAAATGAAAAACATCCACTTCCATTATCTACCTTGCATGTTACAAGTATGTGTATTACTACGAGGAATTAAGGTCAAGAAAATCTAGACTTGCAATGGTTTTAGGTTGATCTAAAATCAAAACAAATCTAATTTTAAATCAATTATCTAGAAGAATGTTATGGAACCTATATTAGTATGAGGAAGAGTTACACAATTAATTTTGGAGAACAATGTTTTTCAAATATATAATTCAATGGAAATTATCGGTACAAAATATAGTCAAAGAGTTAGGGGACTATGATCTTTATTAGGCAATAACAAATACAATAATTATCATTTCAAATTAAAAACATTTCCCCAATTACAACTAACTACTACAAAATCAATCCTTCCAAAGATCATCAATGTTTAGCTCTAAGTAATTTTTTGTCATCTCCCCAGACATAACGTGAAATAACTTTTGTTTGTCATGTGTTGTTCTCCAATGAATGATTCAATTTGATTTTGCCAAAATTCATGCTAGAACTAGTTGAATCACTCCATGATGTTTGGCTAGAGTTGATTTTGCTATCATCTCCAATTAATTCATGTGGATATAAAATAGGCTTTGGAGGCATTTCAAGACTTTCAACATTTTCTTCAAGCATCTCTACAACCTTTTTCATCGAAGGGCGATCATTTGGCTTGAATTGTATACACCAAAATGCAACTATGAACATTTTTTTTACTAAAATCTTATCTTCTTCTGAGGCATCTTCCATGTCGATATCTTTTTCTTCTTTAAATTCATCATAGATCCAAATAGGGAAGTAATTATGGCTTGAAAGCTCTGGAAGAGGATCTGAGTTCCTCCTTCGACTTGCCATTTCCATCAAAAGTTTTCCAAAACTATAAACATCAGCCTTATATGATACTCCACCAATATTTTTGTAGTATAATTCTGGAGCTATATAGCCTAAAGTTCCTATTGCTTCAGGTAATGCAAGAGACCTATCTTTCACATGATGTAGCTTTGCTAGACCAAAATCTGAAACCTTTGGAATGAAGTTGTCATCTAAAAGAATATTGTGTGGCTTGATATCAAAATGTAGAATTTGAACATCACAGCCTTGATGCAAATATGCAAGCCCACGAGCAATGCCAAGAGATATTTCATATGTTTTCTCATAACTTAAAGGGATACTTCCTTCTTTAGGAAAAATGTATTTGTCCAATGAACCCTTTGACATGTATTCATAAATTAAAGCACGTTTTTCTCCTTCAACACAATATCCAACAAGACGTACAACATTCACATGATGAATTCTTCCAATGGTAGCCACTTCACTCATAAACTCTTCACCATTAGTTTTAGATTTGCTCAACATCTTAATTGCCACATCTGGTCCACTTTTAAGTTTTCCTTTGTACACAAAGCCGAAACCTCCTTGACCTAATTTCTCTTTAAAATCTCTTGTCATTTTCTTGATATCTCTATATCCATACCGTATAGGATTTAGATTGTTGTCTAGCAAAAAAATTTCAATGTTTTCATACATTGAGTGACGTTTATGTTGACACATACAACTAAATACCATAAGCAAAAGTGTGATTCCAAGTAGAATTCTGAGTACCACAATTATTACTATAACATTTCGTGCAACTGATACTCCATCGTACCATCTATTTAGTTGTAGATATCTTACATCATAAACAAATCCTGTAAGGATAAATTTCATTGAATTTGTAAGGAGATAAAACATGCTTCGATCTTATAAATAATATGAAATTAGTTGACAAATTATATGGTAGAAATTATCCATTATAATGTTTTTACGATAGGATGAATAAAAAATGAAAACTAAAATTAATTAAAAAATTAAAATTGTAATCACAACAAAATATATTTATCAATAAAATAAAATTAAAATTTATATAAAACTATCATATAAATATATTTATTTTTTTCATTTTACATTTATAATACAGTTGAATAGATTATTTCACTTATCATTTATAATTTAATAAACTAGTTTAACAAGTTTTAGCGACTAACTTCTGTTACTGACTAGTATTTTAACTATTTTATCAAACATATACTTAGTATTCAAACGATGCTAAGGATATGCAGTTTTCACAAAATTGATGTATTATTTATATAATTATAAGTAGTCAAACATTCATTAATTTTTATATCAATGTTTGTTTTGGGGATAAATATAACCATTACTTAATACGTATCTGATCATCAATCAAGAAAGTGAAAATCTCCTAACAAAAATGCCAATGCTGGAATTATTCTTATTTACGCAGTAGTGCTTACCAATTAGCCAAAACAAAAATTTAAGTAATACAACACTTGAGAGAAATGACAAAGATACGGGAGAGCGTGCTTACCTGCTATATAGCTAGGACTTTGCTTAATATATTCAAGAATCCGATATGCAATTCCTAGAATAGCGGAAAGAAGATATTAGCATATATTGTAACAAGTTATTTGCCTGGCAACTTTTTTATAACATTTTTTACATAATGAAAATGTTAGATAAAACAAGTGAAGTTGTGAAAAAATATAATAAGGAAATGTGAGCATATAATTTTTTTATTAAAGAACTACAACGACTTTTTATTATTAAATTATGTTTTAATTATAAAGACATTTAAGGCCTCGATTGATATGCATATAATAATATTTAAAAATTTAAAAATTACACAATTATAATAATAATCGACACGTATATGTATTTGACATATAGAGAAATAGAGACAAAAGATAAAAAAAAAAAAAATGCACATGACAGATATTGAATCAGTTAATTTAAATTTTAAAAAAAATTAAACGTATTTTTAAAAAAGCAATTTATGAAAAAAGTAAATAATATTTTAAAAAAAAATATTTATTATGATGTGATAAAAAGATAAAAATAAAAAAAATGAATATAATAAAAAGCGTCCATGCATATGATTCTAAAGAAATATAAACGATTATTGACTTAATAAAAGATTGGGGAGAGGAGTGGGCAGGACAGAAGAATACATGTTCTCACCACAGTGTTTGTTCGATTGATAATAGTTAGAGAATATAAAGCAAATCTTTTCTTCACATTCAATTTGTTCTGTGGTTTGATTGAAGTAGCAACTGACACCTTTTCCGCAGTGATCCCAACAAATATATAGTGAGAACCAAGACAACCGAAATCCATGGTGCAGCCACTTGTGGATATCAGTATAGGAGACGTTGGTGTCATGTGTCCATTTTGCAAAGGTAGTAGTAACCTTTAAACCCAACCTTGACGTCCATCAATCTAAATTCTTTGTAACTATTAAGAACGGCATACATATAACCTCCGGAATTGCAACCATCAGCATTCACTTCCACATATAGAGGATCATCTGTTACGGGATTAGTGCAGTTTAGAAAAACTACATTTGGAGGAGTGTAATAGGACTCATACAACTTCAGATCCACATAAATTAGTGGATCATGGTGATTACTGGAAGTGAAATTATCCATAGATAAGAAATAGCTTGGAATGGAGCAAGCAGTATCCTCCACAACACCCGCATCAGTGACCCGGATATGATATGTGTTGTAATTGATATCCTGCACATGGTATTTCCCTGAAAACAGAGTTAAGACTGTCACATTGTTCACACAATCTAATTCGTACCTTGAGTGGCCACAACTGTCTGAGTCTCTTTTCAGTCCAAATGGATATGTTATGTTGCGAATTTTGCCGCATGAAGAAGGAGGACAGAGTGAACCATGAGGCTTGGCAAAGCAATTTTGTTGAAATAGCAGAAGAATAATGATGGCCACAATGGAAACCACTGATTTTGCACAGCGAGAGAAAGAAGATAAGACAATCATTGTTACCTTTGCTCGTCTAAGTGACATGAATAAGGGTGGAACTTCCCACTGAAATTTATAGAGCTAATAAACGCGGTTCCGTGTTGAACTCGTTGCTATTTGCTTTTCGTCCCTAAGTTTCTTTTAAAATTTTATGGGTTTAATTATTTATTGGTCTCCATAATTGAAACAACTCTCTCTTTTAATTTCTATAATTTAAAATATCTCATTTAGATTTCTATACTTACAATTTTTTTACTCTCTTAATATTTGTTACCAATTATATATTAAAGTAACTTGACTCATCACGTGTTTAAATGTGCAGTGAGTTCATGGGTTCTACATCTTCATAAACAATTTTTAGTTGATTTTACATCTCTTTTGATGTGATTTTAACAGTGATGTGGTTATCGTGGTTCATCCAAAAATATTATTAATCCACATTCATTTCAAACACATTAAACAATCTTAAATGACGAACACTAAAAGAGTAAAAAACATTGCAATTATAGAGATTAAATTGAAATGTTTTAATCTATAAAGATTAAATTGAAATATTGGTACAATAATTTGAAATAAATGGATAATTAAATCAATGTTATGTTAAAAACTATTCTAATTTGTATTTTTCAAACAGTTTATAAATTTATGTTTTTTAACTAATTTTAAAATTTCATAATATTTTTTGTTATTAACTGTTATTATTTATTAATTTTTTTCAGAATGCATTATTTTTGTCAAAAAGTTTAAAATAAATAAGATAATAATATAACAAATAATGTCGTATTAATAAATAAAATATAATATTAAACCAGATAATAAATAATAATTTAAGTATTAACCATAAAAATATAATATACTATTAAATCACTTAAAAATATGAAAAAAAATGTTATTCATTGATAATGTAAAAAAAAATTTACACGGTCAACAAATTATAAATAATTATGTATATCATAAATTTATTAATTTCTACTCTAATCATCTTAAAAACTATACTAATAATAATATTTTTTATTAGTTTATAATACATTATTAATATTTGATCATTAAATACTAAAAGTAAACCTTAGGATTTAACTAGAATTAAATGGATTGGATAGTAACATTAAAAACCAATAGGATCGAGGCCAATGAAATTTCACTTCAAAATCAATTCATTCCAAGGGTGTAAGATGAACCGTTAGGATGAATTAAATTTAATGTAAATAAACATGGTTGAATTAAAAATAAACTGTCAATATATTTATGATTTATTAAAAATATTATAAAATTCAATTCATATGTAATAAATTAATAAAAAAATATTATATTAAATATATTTATTAATGAATAAATACCCGATCTATTTATTCAATATTATATTATATCTTAATTTTTTATTTTTGATAAAAATATCTCTCTGACAAATATTTTGGAATCGAAAACAAACCAAAGGCCAGTCTCATTACTGATGAGAATTGTTTTATAACCAAAATAACAAAATTTTCATTTAATACAAAAAAAATGAAGAATTGATTTAATTTTTACAAATTTTCACATTACTCATTAATCATGTATTATTATATATGTCAAAATTACTGACTGTTATAATAATAATTTAAAAATAACATTTATAACATTGTTTTATCTTTCAAGATATTAAATTTTAATTAATTGATAATATAAATATATTTCTATGCATAAAATTTAATCTAAATGAAAAATAGTTAGCTAGATTTATTTGCTTTCAAAAACTATTCTGTTTTGAATATTATGGAATATATACTTACACACGTTTTTTTTAGTTAAAAGATAATTCTGATAGTTTAATTACAAAAGTCTACCTATTAATTGTATTTCTTTCGAATAAAATTTCAGCGCAGCAATGGGTGAATTTGACGATGTATATTGACAAATTTAAAGATAAGAAACAATATATTGATATCGGTGACACATTTCAATTTGCTCTTAAAGTAAGTATTATAATACTCGTATTTCTTAAAAGAGGGAGATAAAATTTACTCTATATTTAAGAAGAGCAATACAATATTTGTATTTTTTATGAAAAAAATTGTATTTTACTCTTTTGATTATCAGATTCTTTTTTTTATTAAAATTTTATTACATCCAATCTGGATTCCAAGAGAGAAATCTCTGTCAAAGTCAGTCTAAGCCTGCCTATTAACTGCAACAGTGTAATAAACGTGGATTCACCTTTGAGGGCCAGCTCACAACACTCTGCCATGCCCATAATGCAAGTGTTTTTTTTTTTTTTTAATAAAAAGAATGTGATGTCTAAGAACAAGGCAAGGTACCTCTTGTCATTTATGCTTATACAATTTCTATAATTTTGTTTATTATATTTAATCTAGGGATCTAGAGAGACATGTTGGTCAAAATCAGCCTATGTGTGTGTTTTAACTTGTAAATATTATATTATTACACAATTTTTTAACCCACAACAGCGTGATGATCAATATGGAATCTCAGTGCAAGGGTTTGTTATATTTTGGGAGAAGAACGTGATGTTAATTTATGTTTACACAATTTTTATAATTTTGTTTACTAGATTTAGTCAAAGAATTCAGAGAGGAATCACGGTCAAAGTCAGCTTAAGTCTGCGTTTTAACTTTTAAATACTATTACACAAATATTTAATGGGAAAATGTCCTTCCTTTTTCCGCATGCAACAGAAAGACAGAAATTGGAGTAGCCCTACCTGAAGAGGAAATTGAGTGGATTTAACGACTGAGCATTATTATTTGAAACAAATTCTAAAATTCCGAAATATAAATCAAGTTTCATATTTGTTTGTCTGATTCTTTATCTGGTAACTGATTATTAAGTCAGGTCCTAGTTAAACCACTTAAACTAACTAGTTTGATCTAATTTTTAAATCTATAATTATACAAATATATGTTATGGTTCAAGTTTATCTCAATTTCATTAAACAAAAAGCTAAATGATAAAATTATCTATACATATTTAGAGTTTATATTATTTTTTTATTTCCATCATTCCTTTCTAAAATAGTCAATTATTAGCATTATTTATTCCTCTTATTCAATTTTAATAGAGAGATAAATATAATTAAGAAAAATAAATTAGCATATTTTTATTATTGTTTATCTATGTATGTTTCTATCTTGACCTTTCTTTGAATATTATTTACATATTTGGTCTAATATTTATTGCAGACATTATTTTATAGTTATTTTTGGTTTCAATTATTGAAATTAAACAAGGGGTTGATTCTTCTATCTCAAAGTCAATGATTAAATGATTTTTATTTGTGCATATGTTTAAAATACACAAAAAAAAAAAAGTTAAATATACGAATTAATTTACGTACAATTTTTAAATATTTATCACTAAAGTTTTATTCGCACTAATATTAATAACAAAAATTGTATTTTTATCACTAATAAATAATTTTTTTAAAGTGATATATTTGTTGTGGTATAGATAATTATATTAATATGTACTAGAAAAATTATATATATATATATAATTTATTAAAAATTTTAATAGTATCATTTCATTGTTGGTTGTGGACAATAATGATGTATGGAATATATTTCTATCAAGAGTTTTGTCTCGATTACAAATAGCTCTTCTATAATTAAATATTTTCAAGTCGAGTAGGATTACTATGAATAAAAAAATTCTTTCTTAAGTATTTAAGCAGTTGAACGCTTAAGATTTATACTCGAGACCATTGGTTAAGCAGGAATAATACCATTCCAGTTTCTATCAAGTTTTGCTTTCATGTATATAATCACAATTGAATTGTAACAAATATGTTTAAAAGATATAATTATTTCTCCATGCATAATTAGGATAAAAATGTTATATCAAAGTATAAGTAAAACTGAAACCAACTTCAAATCACTGAAGAAACTTTACGAGCCTATTAGTTATAAGTGTAAACAAAGTATGATTTACAATACTGTTATAAAAGCATTATCTAATTTTTTATTCATCGTAATTATTTTATCGTAATCTATAAGTTTAAATACCCAAAAATCTCTTTTTTATATAAATGATGTTTGTCATTTCTTTCTTTTATGATGAAAACATTTTTTCAAAAAAGAAAATGATTAAAAATGTAATAGAAAATGTTTTATTACTCATTTTATTATGTAAAATTATGGATATATTTAAGTTATATACAAATGCCAATATTTTTATAAAGATAGTGGTTTTCAAAACAAAAAAATTAAAAACGGACCAATGAGAACTACCATTCATCGCCAGCAAGACCAAATTTATTAAAAACAGAAGAAAAAACAAGCATGAGGGGACATAAAGCTTAAAATTGAAAAGATTTAATACACGTATAAATATAAAATTATTTAAATATATATCAATATTTATAATTATTTTTATGTTATATATATAATATATACACTAGCATATGCTTATTTAAAATTTAAAAATAATTGAGAAATGCATTAAAAACATGATATTATAGAAAATAGTATATTATAAACTCAATGTTCATGTAAGATACATAATATTACGCTAGTTATTATTTTTAACTGTTTTGTTAACTGTATCCCTTATGGTTCATTTTAAGAAACTAAAAATGGAAGGTTATTATTAAAAAAAAAAGGAAATATTTATTAATTATAACAAAATATAAAAGTGTAATAAACATTTCTCTAATAATAACCTTTGATTGGTAATACTTTAATTTTTTTTTAACAAAATTTTGTTTTCTTTCTTTTTTTATGGGTGGGAGTGGTGTTACTTCAAATGAAATGCTTTTGCTTTTTCTATATTTTCGTATGAAAAATTCTTTAATCTAATTTCTTTTTCCTCTTAATTTTACCAATTAAAACATTGTTATCAACCTATTGTTATTTTTGTGAATATTTTTCATGCTTTTAATTCAAATGAAGGAAAATAATTTTACAGCAATCATGGAGCACGTGGATTAATTAGCATATAATTATATCAGTTTAACTAGTGATGTATACCTCGAGCCATGGGAAGTTAGAGAAAATTATAAGTGGTATTCAACAAGTATTTGTATAAAAAGACAATCATAGTGGCTAAGAAAGTCTTGGGGAGGTAAACATGATTGTGCTTTTTATTTTATATATTTTAATTTATAGAAATGTTAGGACACTTTTTAATATTTTTCTTTTGATATTCCTTTTATTATTGACTAAAATTTATTGAAAATCATCAATTTTAATAGATAATATTTTTCATTTAATGTGTTAAAATGAGAATGCTAGAATACATAAAGAGAATATTAGAAATAATCTCGTTAATATTCATATTTAAGTTAATATAGGAATTTGATATTACGATTGTTCTAATTAAAATTATGACTTTTTTTTTTATATTTGCATTTTAGGTTGCATGAATATGAATGTCATTTTTGTATTAATTTAAATCTATTAAAAACAAAATAGGATATTATATAAAAGGAGAAAGAAAATTGTTGCTCCTTTAACTAAGAAAGCACCAAGAATTAGTTTTTCCCTTTCTCTTTTTCTTTGTTATATATGTCGTTTTTATAGCAAAAGAAAACTAAACCACCTCTATAACATCTTTGCTTTTAATACAGTTCACTGATTTTTTTTTTTTATTTCTTAAGATAGGAATTAAAAACATCCACTTTCACTTTCTGCCTTGCAAGTTACAAGTATGTGTATTACTATGAGGAATTAAGGTTAACAAAATCTAGGTTTGCAATGGTTTTATATTGATCTAAAATCAAAACAAATCTAATTTTTAACCAATTATGTGGAGGAGTGTTGTGGAACATGTATTAGTACTAGGAATAAAGTTACTTATTTAATTTTGAAGAACAACGTTTTTCAAATATATAATTCAATAAAAATTATTGGTATAAAATATAATCAAGAGAGTTAGGGGACTATGATCTTCACTAAGCAATAACATATGTAATAGTCTTCATTTCAAATTAAAATTACATTTCCCAAATTACAACTAACTACTAAATCAATCCTTCCAAGGATAATTAATCTTTAACTCTAAGGAATTTATTGTCATCTTTCTCGTGCCTAACTTGGAATAACCTTTGTTTGTCATGTGTTTTTTTCTAATGAATGATTTGATTTGGTTTTGCCATGATTCATGCTAGAAGTAGTTGAATCACTCCATGATGTTTGGGTAAAGCTAATTTTGCTATCTTCTTCAATTAATTCATGTGAATATAAAATAGGCTTTGGAGGGATTCCAAGACTTTCAATATTCTCTTCAAGCATCTCTACAACCTTCTTCGTTGAAGGGCGATCATTTGGCTTGAACTGTATACACCAAAATGCAACTGTGAACATTTTTTTCACTAAAATCTTATCTTATTCTGAGGCATCTTCCATGTCGATATCTTTTTCTTCTTTAAATTCATCATAGATCCAAATAGGGAAGTAATTATGGCTCAAAAGCTCTAGAAAAGGATCTGAGTTCCTCCTTCTACTTGCCATTTCCATCAAAAGTTTTCCAAAACTATAAACATCAGCCTTATATGATACTCTACCAATGTGTTTGTAGTATAATTCTGGAGCTATATAGCCTAAAGTTCCTATTGCTTCAGCTAATGCAAGAGACCTATCTTTCACGGGATGCAACTTTGCAAGACCAAAATCTGAAACCTTTGGAATGAAACTCTCATCTAAAAGAAAATTATGTGGATTGATATCAAAATGTAGAATTTGCACATCACAACCTTGATCCAAATAAGCAAGCCCACAAGCAATGCCAAGAGATATTTCATATGTTTCCTCATAACTTAAAGGGATACTTCCTTCTTTAGGAAAAATGTATTTGTCCAATGAACCATTTGACATGTATTCATAAATTAAAGCACCTTTTTCTCATTCAACACAATATCCAACAAGATGTACCACATTCACGTGATGAATTCTTCCGATGGTAGCCATTTCACCAATAAACTCTTCACCATTGGTTTTAAATCTGCTCAACATCTTCACTACCACATCTGGTCCACTTCTAAGTTTTCTTTTGTACACACAGCAAAAACCTCCTTGACCTAATTTCTCTTTTAAAATCTCTTGTCATTTTCTTGATATCTCTATATCCATACCAAATAGGATTTAGATTGTTGTCCAGCAAAATTTTTTCAATGTTTTCATACATTGAGTGATGTCTATATTGCCACATACAGGTAAATACCATAAGCGAAAGTGTGATTCTAAGTAGAATTCTAGCTATTGCGGTCATTACTAGAATTTTTTGCGCAATCACTCTTTTATTATACCACCTTGTTAGTTGTAGATATCTTATATCATAAACAAATCCTGTGTTAGTAAATTTCATTGAACATGTAAGGAAATAAAGCATGTTTTAGTCTAATAAACAATATGAAATTAGTTGACAAATTATATGGTGAAAATGACCTATTATAATATTTTTTTTTTAAGATATCATGGTTTAATAAATCAAATCTAAAAGAACACTTAATCTATATTTGGCAAGCATTTTTAATTAGTTTGAAATTTTTTTACTAACTAAACACCTTATTTGATACTATTAATATTATTTGGTAAATAAGTTTTTTTTAGTAACTTGTAAGAATTTTTTATACACTACTTTAAACAGTATTTTTTAAAATGTTAGTTTTTAATTTCTAACTTTTATATTTTATTTCCTTTTGATTCATAAAATATTTATTAAATTTCCTTATTATCTCTTTTTTTATAAATTAGTGTTTTATTCCTTTTTGTGTTTCTCGTCTTAAATGGTTTATTTTCAATATTTATATTTTTTATCATATTGTTTTAACATTATATTTCATGATCTTTAAACTATTACATTAATCATCAACATAATGAAGTTGACATCTACATAAGTAT
>JAMLFT010006492.1:0-15983 GCA_026544285.1 Pachyrhizus erosus
TTATTAAAATATTTGATTTATTAGGATTTTTTTAGAGTTTAATTTTCATACATTATTAATGTAAATATTTTGTTATCAATTATTTAAAAGTAATTTTAAACATAATTTTTAAAATAATTATTATAAAAATTAATAATTTATCACGAATGATAATTTATAATTAATTAAGTGAAAAATATTTTTATTTTGTAGATATGTATTTTTCTTAACACACAATTTATTTTTACTTAATACTTAAAAAATTAATTTAAATACATTACTTTTTTGAGAAAAAATTTAAATGCATTGTTAGTGACTTAGTGTGAATATTTTTTATATTTTTATCTAATTATAAATTATTATGTATAATAAGATTATTAATTTTTAATAATTATTTTAAAAGTTATAATTAATATTTTTTAATAGATTGAAACTTGAGTGCAAAAATCTTTAATTCACACTATATAAAAATTAAATTCAATATTTTATATTTTTAAAAATTGTTTGAATATGCAAATATATATACTCACTATTTTGGCATTTTTTCCTTAAATTTTAATTACTTGTACTTTTTACAAATTTTTTGAATTTATTATATATATATATATATTTATAATTTTACTATTTTATCTTATATTTAAAATTTTTAAATTAAAAATACTCATATAGTGTACTAATATTTATTAGTTAGTTACCAATAAAATCTCATGAAAATCTTAAGGGTCTAGTGTTATTTACGCAGCAGTATCACCTGAGTCACCACGTGTCAATTTGCAGAGCCAAAACCCTAATTTAAGTCAGCGTGAAGATTCAAGGGTTTTAGCTTTTAGCAGCTTCATTTCACATTCTCAGTCTCTGCTCTCTACACACACCTCAGAAGAGAACAGAGCCATCACAGTGCTTTTCAAGGGTGGTAAGATCTCAAGTTAACAACTTTCTTTTAATCCTGTTTTCCTATTTCCATCATCATTTCACCGTTGTTCTCTGAAAGCTTGCTCGATCTTTTTTTCCCCGCATCCCTTGTTATTGGGTTTGTAGCGGTTGCATGTTTTTCTCCTTGGTTATGCTTTATACCGTGAAAGATATGATTTTTACGGTCCTCAAGACTTTTTTTTTTTTTTTTTTTGCTTAGAATACAAGTTGATTTTCTCAATTTTGTTTCCGATTACTGTTTTATGCCTTCTTAGTTTGTGGATTTTTTTGCTTAGATGTTTGTGGCATATCTATTGCACAAATGAACATGTACTAGCCATAAATCGAGTTTTGCTGATGCAGTGTCATTCTAGTAAAGCAACTAACAAGGGTCTTTGGAAGCCAATTTTTTTGGTGCAAACGGCTATTATAAGTTTGTAATTTTAATTGGGAATGAATTGCTTCTAATAATGATACTGAAAAAAATTATTCATGAATCCATGACTACTATGAGATTATCGCTAGTCTGTCTACCAAGTGGATTGAACCTAACACCCCACATACTTGATTCTGTGGGGAGTGGAGTTCAACCACTAGTCCACACTACCTTTAATGGTCACTTTTAATTTTTGTGCTGTGGCTAATGTGAAATTAGATTGCAATTGTATTAATGATTCTTAAAATGTGTAAGAATGTGACCTGGGGGTGGAACATTGTATGCTGAAGAGCACAAGTTACATTGAACAATTAATATACTGTATAAACTTTTGCCATGTGATGCTTTTGTAGGTTTGAGCAATGGCGTTCTTAAATAAAATTGGAAATCTGCTCAAGAATTCTGCTTTCAAGCACATCAATCAAGATTTTTCTGTGTCTACTCCTTCACTTTTCCAAGCAATTAGATCCATGTCATCTGCAAAGATTTTTGTCGGAGGTACTTCAGCTGATCATGCTGAATTTTTTCAGAATGGAACATAGCTACAAATTTTCAACTTTCACTGCAGGTATTTCTTACAGCACTGATGATATGAGTTTGCGAGAGTCTTTTGCTCGCTATGGAGAAGTAATTGATGGTATTTTTCTTACTTACACATACTACTTGTTTTTCATTTTTTCAGGTAAAGGTAATATCATACTAAAAAAAAAGAAAAATTCAATTGTAAACTTTTTTTTTTCCCCGAATTTTACAAAGTGAGCCAAAGAATCCAGTATGATGCTCATTATGTAGTTTGACAGGATGGCTATCATTTTTGTTTTGATAAAAATAGAGGTTTGTGTCATTGTTTCTTTTGTGGCTGTACTTTACTTTGTTCCTCTGTTATCTTAGAATTAATTTCACAATTGTAGCTGTTGGTGATGATAGAGTGGTTTAATTGTCACCAGCTGCACTGTGTGACAAACTGGCAAGTGACATTCAAATGTTCATATAACAGGCATTAAAAAATTTGGTGGTCAAGTATTCATATTTCATAATATGAAACTTAATTGGTTTCAGCACTGAAACTGTTTGTTTTGCATATTCTTCCAGTCAAGGTTATTATGGATCGTGAAACTGGCAGGTCAAGAGGTTTTGCCTTTGTAACTTTTGCAACAAGTGAGGATGCATCTTCAGCTATTCAGGGCATGGATGGCCAGGTATTATCAGTTTTCTGTGCTAATTTTTAAAATGACATTCATGATTCATGACACTTTCATGTGGTAGGCATGGTGTCATATCCTCGTATATGAAAAAATTATAAAGTTGCCTTCATATGATGTATGAAGTAGTGAAAAACCTTGTATGCTTACCTGGAGTAAGCAATTGCTGTTATTTGGCCGAGGTAAGATAGACATGTTGAATGCAAAGATAATAACTTTTGTTGCATATGCCAGTGGCATGATAGTTCAAATTCAGACATTAAGCTTCAAACTCAAACATTTATTCTGTAATGGTTGAGGCTTCTTGAACTTGAGTGTAAATAACTTATGTTATTGTTACCTACATAATAGTATTGTTATCAAGAATGCTTTTCATTAAATAATTTGTTACATTTTTTATTTATTCCAATAGTCAGTTTAAAATTAAAAATATTTGAGAGGCCAAGCAAATTTTTACAATATGGAATTGGATTTTATAACCAAGATTGAGAATTTGATTTGTATAAAGCTTTAGTAAAATACTTTACCAATTAAAATTTAATTGTCTATTTAAATAAAGAAAGAATAAGGATACAATTCTTCATATTACAGTTGTATTGGAATTTAGCATCGATTAATTGTTACTGTTTGTTTCAATGGATTCTTGCTGATGTCTGCTAATTTTAGAAAGTAGGCAATGTTTCTTTGGCATCTCAATAGTGTTATTACAGGATCTTCATGGTAGGAGGATACGGGTGAATTATGCTACAGAAAGGTCGCGTCCAGGGTTTGGTGGTGGTGGAGGTGGCTATGGTGGAGGCGGATATGGTGGTGGTGGCTATGGTGGAGGTGGATATGGTGATGGTGGTGGTGGCTATGGTGGAGGTGGATATGGTGATGGTGGTGGTGGCTATGGTGGAGGTGGATATGGCGGTGGTGGAAGTAATTATGGAGGTAATGACAATAGGGGTGGAAACTATGGAAGTGGTGGTTATGGTGTTACAAGCAGTTATGGTAGTGGCAATGCTGAAACTAGTTACACGGGTGGTGCTAATGCTAGTAATTACCAATTCAATGAAAATTCTGGTGGAGGAGATCTTGACTCAGCTAGCGGTGAGCATGACCAAAATGACGGAACAGGGGCAGACAATGAATTCATTGAGCCACTCGAACACAATGCGAGGGAGAACAATGATGACTACGCTCAGAACCGGGGGTGAGAATTTTTGCCTTGCCTAGAGCTAGTAACCTGTGTGGTGGACGATAAAAGAATGTGTTTCAAATTTTTTTTCACCTTCGTTTTCAGAACTTCATTGTATGGCTTGAACTAGATAGTTTGTCAGCTCAACGACTGATGTAAAATAAGATTTTTCTAGGAGCTGAACTTCATTTATAATGATTTTGTTTTTCAACCATTCAGCACCTTGAATGATAAATCAATAAACAAAACTTATATATTGTGAAATGACATTTTAAGAGGGGAAAGCGAGTTTTACGATAACAATCTATTCAAGTTGTTAGCTATTGGACTGATTTCGTCATTCAAATGGATCTCAAGGCAACCATTTGAGTAAGAAGATGCCTAAGAAGTTGGTAATCATTTCAATTACTTAGGTTGTTAGCAGAATTATGCTACAGAATTACCATCCATGTTCAGGGTTTGATGATGATAATTATACGAATGGAACATGTGGCCTGTGGCAACAATAACCATGGCAATGCTAACTAGCTACGTATCAACATGGACGCCCTAAAATAGTTTTCAAAGCCATTTACCAGCTTTGGTCAACCAGAACTAGCTTCCATAATCCATTATCCCGCAATGGCAGTAATTTCCAACTTTTCTGTGAACCAGACTTATCGGAGTTATGCTTTATATTCTTCTCATCAAAACCCCTAGAATACCTTGGTAGCATGCACCAAGAAAACATGCAATTTTCTCAGAGCATATATTATTTTAAAAACATTAGTATAATCGAAATATCATTTGAAAGTGTCAATATTCCCGAGGTTAAAAGTTATCTAAATAAACTAATTTTTGGTGTATTGTAAAACGTGTTGATTATGTTTTACAATAATTTAAGATATAATGGTGTTGATTTCAAATAAAGACTTTTGGTAATTATTCGAAATAAAATAAGTAATATCTGAAAAGTGCAGAACATCGCGATTTAAAATGTCCTAACCAGAACTAGAACAGCTTTAGCAAGGCTCCATCCTGAAAATTGGCAACAAGTTACCAGGTACTAGAAAGACAAATTTCTTTACGTTAAGTTGTTTTTCAATGATCTCATCTGAACACCTGCTATAACCTCCACAGATTTGACTTAGTTATTGACCCACCCGCGATCACCTCCAAAGATGCGACTTTATTGCTCTAGGCGCTTCAGTCGGCCATAGTGAAAATTTATCTCAACTCCCACCACGACCAATTTATGAACTCTATTAGCTTCGATCATTATTGGGTTGCAGCAGCCACACGATTGTTAAAATCAATTTTAAAAACAAATGCATGCCACTGCCACATGTAGAATGACAAACCAGAAACTTGAACGACAAGAATCCACTAACATGATTTATATTTAGATATTACAGGATTTTGAGCAATTTATATCACATCCAATATAACTGTTTTGAAATCATTGACCCAAAATAACAAGTAAATCAATAAAACGTGGCATTTTCGATAATCAGAGCGTAATTATAAAACAGCAACAGGATGCAGATTTGTTTGAAAATGGTTAACCCGTGAAAGATAAAAAAGAAACTTTGGCTTATTCAATCAAACCTGGTAAGCAATTTCATTCATCAGTCAGTTTGAATAAATAACAAGGTTCTGACTTAAAAAATGGGGGGAAGAAGGAACAAACTGACCCTTATCACAGCATCGCTACTTTAGGGACCTACTAAACCAAAGAGACCACCAGTGTACATGCATACTCAAGTAGGGCAAAAAAAAAAATTACAACATACGAATCTACTCTCACGAAGCATGAGAACGGGCAATTACAACCTTTAAAATGTTACTCAACAACCAACTATTTCGCTCCCAAAATCATGCTAAGGGCTTCCCATTCCACCCCGTGGAAGAAGACTACATAACCAGCAACCAGCAAAAACTAGTCCCAACCCAAACAATAAATATTTACATATATATATCCAATATGCACTTTGTAGCTCATAAAGCCCAGAAAGGCTTTTGAACCCCAATTGCTCGGGTGGCACGAGGAAGTGATTCCTCACTAGAATCGTCTAGATCATCATCATCCTCCTCTCCATATTCCATTAGCTTGACCAAAGTATCTGAAATAAATAAAGTTTCAAAAAAACAGATTAAAGATGTTTAATAAAAAGAAGGCATTGTAAAGTTAAATTACAGGGTCAGACAAAAATAAATAAATGTTCCATAGAGAGAAAAAGAATGAAGCATCAAAGCAACATTGACCCAAATATAGTAAAAGCAGGCTTAATTCTAACCAGGAACTGCATCAGATTTTGTCTTAAGCAAATTCTTGTTCTTGTCTTGTACTTTAACTTCGGATGGCTCAGAAAATTTAGGTGGAGGTGGTGGGGGCAGGGTTCTTGGTAGAGGTGGTGGCATTCCATTGGATGATGGCTGGACCAACTTCTTAGGGGCAGGCATAGTTGATATATTCCTCACAACCAGACCATCAGATTGTTCATTAGGTTTTAGAGGTTGCAATCCCTGCAATTGAGTTAGAGTGGGGAGAAAACAAAAACCCAAACACAACTTTTGAATTAGATACTTTACTAATTGTTTCAACACGCCTAACAACAGAGTCAAATTGAGACTGAACTGCAAACTAAAAAAACAAATACAAAAACCAAGGTAAAACCGGAGACTTAGTGTACCATTCTAAAATGATATACTGTTACATACACGATAACAGAAATCAGGAAAGTACAAAAACTAGCCAGATTGTGTAAATGGATAAATAATCTATTAAGACAGGTGCCTAGGAATTTATTGTCATGCTCCTAATAAACAATGTAAGGTAACTCTAAATCTGCATCTCAAATTTTTCTGATAAAAGGGTTCGAGACCCAATACCAAATGTAGCATTGACGTAAAATATCAAGATAAACAAATCTTGCACACCACTTGGTAGCACACAAGATGCAAGTTTTCTTGTCTTCTATTTTTTCTTTATGAATCATTTCAAAGGAATTTGGATAATGTCTACCAAGAACTCATGGTATAAGATGTTCTAAGAGTGTCTGTTCAAAGGATAACCAAGGGAAAGAGCTTTGTTATTTTAATTTACTTCGCCCATACATATAATTTTTATTTTATTCCTTTTATTATGATGCCATGCTATGATATCTCACTCTCTAATTTTATACTTTCTCCTATCTCTGACTGTATTTTTTCCTTTAAAGGATTGCATCAATTTGGTGCTGGTATGGTAAACCCTTTCTTCAGAAAATGGACAGTCCATGTTTGCAGGACTAGAGGAGGGCATAGCTGAAAAGCAGCATGCCACGACATCTTTTGCAGCAATTTTACCAATGAAGGAAAATATCAGAATAACATCTTGGATTGGAAAGGGCTAATGCTATGAAGCCACAAGCACCCTCCTACTCCTCCAAAACTGAAAACCCTGTCAAACATACAAATCAATGGCCCAACGACAGGTCCAGTGTCAGGCTTTTAGCTTCATAGAAGGTCAGAGAAAATACCTGGAATATTAAGCATTAACAGTCAGCACAAGATAACACGTTTAAATCAGAACACAGCTACAGGTGAACAGTGTTTGAGAGAAAATTTTTGCACTTATGTTTCTCTTTGTTAAAGAAAATTATGATGAATTCAGTTCTGGAAGATAAGGTATCAACAGAAAGCTATAAATGTAGTTAAAAAGGAAACAATAAAAAGAACATGGTTTCCTGTTCGTGATATGTATCCACAAGTGATTTAATTTATTTAATTTTTCTGTGTCAAATGCAAAAGTTCATCTAAACATACAAGATACAACTAGAACTGAACACACAAAATGTATGCATCATGTAAGTATAAGAATCATTCCCTATGCTGCAGTCAGAAGGCCGGGAAGAGAGATATGAACAATAGTGAAAGGGTAAAATCAACAAAATATTGCTTCTGAGTTCTATCCCAACCAGGAGGAGGAAGGGGATTAATTTCTGTCAAATCAGTCAATTTGGAGACATTAACCATACCACAAACCTGTCCACATATAACTGACAAAAGGCAGTCTAACCCTGTGCAAAAAAATGTTAGGAGTTGGAATCAACTCAACTAAGAAGTTTTGAAAGAAAGTGGAGTTTCTGGGCCATTGTTGTGTTGTTTAGAAAGCATGCTAATATGTTAAGTGAAATCAAGATTCTTAAAAATAATTTTGCCCATTTGGAATGACAAAACGATTTTTTTCCTTGCTTCATTATGGTGTTCCTCATTTACAGCCCTGAAGGCAGGTGACTCCAGCTTTGGTGCTTTAAAACAATTCGAATTTCCAAAGTGCATAAGTAGAAATAAATCTAAATTTCCGTAAACCCGGCCATTCATTCATTTGCGTGCTTACTAGAAACTACAATTAAATGAAGGGACTTGAATGATATTTCCCTTGATGCATGCAATGATGTATTTAAAGATTTTATCAATGACAATGCAATGACCTGATTGAGTTTTGTGCCTTTCGAACCAACTGGCAATTCTTGAAACTTTCGTTTCTGAGGTGGCCGTTTCTCCTTTTCAAGATCAGAGTTTGAGGTTGACTTGGATTCTCTGTTTGATGCTGATGTGGTGGGAGCAACTGTTGATGCCACAGGAGGTGAGTGTCTCAAGGCAAGGGCAACTTGTTGCAAAGGGGTAGCTTGAGGATATATTCCGCCATATCCAATATAGCTAGTGCCACCTGATACTAAAGGAGGAGCATAACCAATCGTGTTTGCTTGAGGCCCAGGGCTTAAATGTCTTGTAGATTGTGGTGTAGTCTCCAAAGTGAGGGCAGCGGTGACATCAGTCACTCCAACCAAGGAAGCTGGAGGAACTGGTGGCAAGACTCCAGTTGCTGACATTGAACTAGTGGTTAGGCTGGTAACTGCCTCTAGCTCAATTCCAGAACTCTGAACTCCAGTCAACAACTGCTGTGGGGGTGGAACAGCGCTATAAACTTGTGGGGGTGAAATGGCAATAGGAATCTGCTTTAACAATGAATGGCCACTATAAACCTGCTGGGGTGGTGGAACAGCACTATATACCTGCTGGGGAGGTGGAACAACAGTGTATACCTGCTGTGGAGGTGGAACAGCACTATAAACCTTACATGATGAAACCCTATGACAGTTAAATCATTAAGTTATTCCCTAAAACTTAAATAACTCCAATATAAAGTAGTTTATCACAGTACCAACAATAAATATAATCAAACAACACTAGCTCAAAGCATTGAAATGGCAGAAGGCAGGGGAAATTTTCCTTGCTACCTATCAGATTTACCAGACCTCAACTTCCCCACCCACACACTCTGCTCTTAAACTCAATCTCAGTTCCACAGAAAATTAAAACTAAATTCAACTTCAATGCAAACCAAAAATTTTAAATTTAATATTTGAATCATCCAACGAAGTCCAAAGTTAAAATTGACAAATTAAGAACTACTATACCTGCAACCGATAAGTACTCAAATTGTAAACAAAATAATAGTGACAACAGGATAATTACAAGTGACAGTGAAACAGACCACAACAAAAAGAGAGCATATATTCATGAAAATAAATTATGCAGCCCTAAATGAGATTCTGTCATGGAAGTGAATGGAGGGCAAAAGCTCTTGGGTGTCAACCTGAAACTCTCAAATCTAGGGCATACAGGGTTAGGCTAGCCCTCATAGTAAGGACCTGTGCAAAACCTAGAGTGCTCATTTTCTACTTGTGTCTTGTCCCAATGTATATCAATTTTTTCAAATTACTGAAAGCACCTTAAAGCAGCAATTGTTTACAGACATGAGGACCTCTCATCAGGCACCAGGTGCACAGCCAGGCACCTGAGTTTCTGATTGATATCTTTCCAGTCTAGCTTGAAATGAGATCAAATCCCGTATATTAAAAAGAGGATCCATGTGTTTTCCAGGGTGGATGGTGAAAAATTTACTATTTAGACCCCTTTTCCTCGATGGTACCAAAGTAACATAAAAAGTTCACTGCAAATGTGCAAGTGATAAAAATAATCTATGAAAGGTATATTGTCAGGTTGAGAATAATATGCTGTAAATTTGAATTATCAAATGGCAAGTGTCATTGTCCATGAATTATAAAATGCAAGAAATTAGGAGCTTTTAAAAAAAATCTGTTTCTTCATGATAAGAGCTAAAATTTAATGAGGGCACAAAATTTCAAAAACTGTCCACTCTGGAGGGGAAACATCTGGCCAACAGATCCCATATACCCTATTACAGTATAAAATTAAATACCTTGAAGCACCACACTCTGTACAGATTGTATCCAAAAGATTTTCCGCTAAAAGCTTAGCATCTTCAAGACTTTTCGCATTGCTACAGGACAAAAACAGATGCAGAGGCTGCTGTCCATCTGCAGGTAGAAAAGCAATTAAATTGAAAAACATATACAGTGAACAAATAAGCTATGCTGAAATACCATGCCCTTTAAAAGGACAGATCGCAGAAATGAAAAAGTACCTTCTCCATTCAAGCATTCGTTGTTTCCTGAACCACATCCTCTTAGTACAACTGTTGCTCCTGTTTCATTCATAATGTGATTTATATACTGGTCCTGCACGTTCAAATCCAAACCACCAGCACCAAAACAATTTCTCCCAATCGTATGGAGATGTCAGAGAAAGCTTGAAACATTAGATTATCTCGACTTCATTATACAAAAAGTAAAATTCATAAAATATTGATAAATTATATCCAGTAAATGGAAATAAAAATATAGTCATGCAGGGCATTTAAGAAAAGATATTAGCCTAGGCAGACTAACTACTTCTTTATGAGGTTACTAATTTGCACAAGTTCAGTTTTTTCTTTTTTTTGCCAAGTATAGTTTTACTTATTGATGTGTGAAGCGCGAGTCGCAGAATGTTCAGTTTTTATTTTTTATTTAGGAAATTAAATTTCTAACTTGCAGATATTTGGCTTAGCATCCTTTGTTCTTGTGAGTGTGTGTAGACAAACTTTCATCCCAGACTCTAGGAATGAAGTTAATTATTCATACAAAAAGGTGTTCTAAATTCATCATAAGAACCATTTTCTATCTTTGCAAATATCACTTTCAGCACCTAACAAGTATTACAATGCCATATGCAACCATAAACTGCAACAACACTCCTCCACTACCCCAGTCCATCTTCTCTATTATTGCTTAATCAGTACTCCCAAGTATATTCACACCAATCAAATCAGAAGTTGAGAACAATGACACTGGTACTCCTAGTGAGTGAAAGGCCAGAATAGTATGACAACAAAAACAGAAAATGTCTATGTGGTCACATCACAAAAAGAATGAGACTGAAAAAACTTCTAGGCTCTAGCAATCATCCAATAAAATTTAAGACTTGTGCAGATAAGGTCATACATGAACCCAACCTCCAAGAGTGACTAGATAAATCAATTGGGCAGGGAAAGGCTTACATTTGGTCCACGAATACGAGCAACAATGTTCAGTGAAGGATCAGCATCAAAGCCCAAAAACACACACGTACTCAGCATCTGATACAATAAGAAACTTCAGTAAACCCATCACATACCAACCATGTGCATAAGCTAGTAATAAATGAATGTCTACCTTCAGCCCATTAACCAAAGCTGAAGGCGAGGCAGAAGAAATTGACTGTGAATTTTGCCCCTGTTTGAGCATTTCTTCAATCATTGCAGCAGCACAATCAACAGCTAAAATCCGTTCTGCTGTCTCTTTTATCTGCAACAAAAGTTGATGTCACCAAAAAGCAAACTAAATGATGTAATTTATTCCTGTGTTAACACTATCATTAGTAAACCTCAAAAACAAACACACTACTGTGTATTATTGTGTCATTAGTAATGATACAAACAAGCCATGTGGTTCTTTTTCCAAGGAAAAGAGAACATTTTCAGCTACAAACAAATTCATCAACCCTTTTCAAATGACATTTCGTTTATTGCTTTGATTAGACATTAATTATCTTTTGACTTCTCAAAGCTTTCCAACCTATTAAGTACTTTCCTATCAAAACAAACAATTAGGAATTACACTAAACATTTAATGAAATTTTATTATTTAACCCAATCTTCATGCTATATGAAATCAAGCAGCAGCTTTTACTTTCATATTAAAACAAAGAGTTACACAATATCTAATGAAATTTGATTATTTAACACAATCATCATGCTATATGAAATCAAGCAGCAGCTTTTACATGAGCTCCTGCAGAGATGTGAAGATACAGCGGCTTCTCTCCATCAAGTGGTGTATTAGGTGGTCGATACTTTCCCCTATGGAAAAATTCAAGATATACATTACATTCAAAGAGTATAGAAAACACAGGATTTCAGAAATGCCTTAAATGACCAACAAACCTAGTTATAACTATGGCACCAGTGCACCTCTGGATCTGCATGAAGAAGATCAAATTGATCAATCATTAAAGATAAAAATTATGAGGTCGGAGTTAAGGGGGGCGTTTGGTAGGGAATCATGATTCCTGGGAATAGTTAAAATACGTTTGGTTAGTCATAGTATTTTTTTCAGGAATTAAAGATTTTTGTGTTTCGTTACATCAAAACTTTCCAGGGTATGCAAGAATTTTTTACAAATATACCCTTTATTAAAATAACTTTGTTAAATATTTTTTTACTCAGATGTTAATACAAAATATAGCATTTAACTAATTTAATTGAAAGATTTCAATCAAATTATATATATAAAAACATTTGTGATTGCTAGTTTAGTACAAATATTTGCTACTAATTAAAAAAAATGGACACCCATTCATAAATAAATATATATTGTTTTGGAATTGAAATCAACAGCTAGCAATTAGTCAACTCCTAAAAACAATAATTTAATTAAAATTAGTGAATTATATCAATAGTAATTGGATAACAATAACATGACAAATAGCAAATAGTATAAACATATGATAAATTGGGGGCAGTGGGAAGAGTGGTCTGAACTTCAAAATTGAGTTATATATTCAATTCGTGACTGAATTAGCTAATTGAAATTAAAATTCAAATCATGAGAAATTATCAATATTGAAATTTAATTGAAATTGTTCAAACAATTTTTGTAGCTCAATTAATAGGATTAAAACAATTAAAAAATTAAGAACTTGGGTTTTGCATCAGGTAACTAAACAATCAAAATTGATTAAACCAAAATTAAATTCTGAGAAAAGGAGTAGAAAGGTACCAAAACAAATAATGAAAAGAAATAGAAAGATGCATAAACACAAACCTGGGTTTTGACGAGAATGAGAAAGGTAAAATCACGAGAATGAGTGCAACATTCAACAATGGTGATAAAGCTTTTGGATAAAATGAGCATTGGTTGGGAATAATTTGTATTTGAAAAAAGGATAATGTGGTCTTTTTGTATAATTAAAACTTTCCCCCCCACTCCCCCCAAATCAGAAAAGTTGGATTCTCAACCCCCCTTCCATGGGAATATTTTTGCAGGAAAGTGGGATAGAAATGATTCGTAGGAAACATAATATCTTGGGAATATTTTTTTCTTAAAATGCACATCAAACATGGGAAACCAAGTTTTCCCACTTTATGATTCCCGGCAAAGTAAAAATTTCCCCCCTATTAAATGTCCCCTGAAAGAATGTAGAATTGGTTATACATAAGTACCTCCTCTTGTGTCTGGCGCTTTGTCAACTTGTAGCGAACAGAAGACTCTGCATCATTTATGACAATTTCTCGAGCAATTATTAATTCATCTTGGATCTTTTGCTACAAGAAAGTTTATCTCATAATTAAGATATAGAACTTGAAATATTATTTAAAACATACAAAAGAAATCCTTAATAAACAAAATAATGTAAAAAAAATAAGGGAAAAAAGGCATCAGAAGCATACTGGAAAATATATACACTTAAGCAATTATTCTAAGGAAACTAAAAGGAAAATAATATATACACAGAACACAAATTTCTCAAAACACACACCAACACATAAACTGAAGTAAAAATAAAAGTTAATATAATAATTGATACAGTCTATTGAGTATTGATGATAACAAAATAGTCACTTATTTCACCCCATTCTGAAAACCTATGAGCATTGAGTCTGAGAAGTACAAATGAATCACGCTGAATTTCAAATTTCAATATAACATATACAAGCTAAAATTTAATATTATAATGTGAAAATATACTTGATCTTAAATAGAAACAAGGTGGCTTTGATCTGTACTATCAAATACATTATTCGTATATAAAATACTGAGATTTTTCTATGAAATACCTTATTCTAACTTAGAAAGGCTAAGGTTGAAGAAAAACAAACTTGGCTTCATGTAAAATCTCCACTTTTCAACTGGAGACTAGATGTAGACTCATTTCTGGCAAAACCGACATAAAATAGAATGCTAAAGCTCCTGTTTATCATTTTGTTTCTGCTTGGGTCTATACATCGTATCTTCATTTTAGTTCTGTTTATGCAAATTTGCTTCAGTGGGTATCGTAAAACCCAGGAGGAAAACAAGATTCCAGGCACTCCCCTGATCTACCAGGCTCTTTTGTCCTCTCTCTAATAGCTGACTGTTAAAAACTGATAAGTAATTTTATTTATACTGTACCCTCACCCCCCAAAAAATAAAAAATTGCTTACATAACTTACTAATCAGGTTCAGGTAATATCTATTGCATTTTACTTGGATTTCCACAAAGTGTGTTGGGATTGCCATTTCAAAAGACACCAAATATCTGTTTGCACTTTCCAAACAAAGAACGGAGAAGCTAAAAACATGGGTTACGTTCAACAGAACTATAACTCAAACACAACCATAGTCTTATTATTAGTTGGGTGACTGGAAAATTCAACATCAGACAGATTCCTATTTCTGCATAATTGAAACTTTTCTCTATAAACTTGTATGCTGCAGCTTTGCTTTTTATTGAGCCAAGGATTTGGTTTTTCAAACTGAAGAAACACTGGAGCACTATTCATCCCCCCTTCATTGTGTTTATTGCACCTTCAGAGATTTCCCTATCGTTCCCATATTACAAACCCAGGGATGAAATTTCATTTAATTTTGTACTCCCCTTCCCCAAAACCAAGACAATAAAATGTTGACGTGGCAGTTTAATTAAAAAAAGGCATCATAAAAAATGATAAACATCATCATAAGAGATTAAACATCTCACTTGATTCAATTTTTGAGCTGTGGCGGCGGCGGCAGCAGCAGCAGCAGCAGTGTGTTGTGGAAGCTGAGCAGAAGCAGCCAGAGGATTCGTCAAAAGAGCGCCAGAGATCACTGGAGCCACGCCCGGAAATGCAATTCCTCCCACGGACACAGCATTGCTCAAAGGGAGTGCTCCAGGGACTGCCATCCCAACTGGCATCAACGACTCTGCCGGTTGATCCCACTTTCTCTTCCTTCTACACAAAAACCACAACACTCAAAAAGATTCCCAAAAAGAACATACATAAAATCCAACAGAATTAAACTTGTTTAGCATTTCCATCACATGTCATACAACAACAAATTCTTATCCCACAAACTGAGGCCAGCTACATGGATCACACGACACCATTCAGCCTGGATGCCGATAAAATCTCAAGCACTAAGCCATACAAATGATCACAATTCCATGCACCAAAAATAAAAACAAAGAAGAACGACGAACGAATCGATAGAATCAACAGCGCACAAAATCCAAACCAATTTGACACAATTTGCAAAACACGGAAAGGAAGGGGCATTGCAGTGAAGGAGGTTTTACCTCTGCCTCGTTTGCGAAGCATCATTGGCTGCGGAGGTTTCGTTGGAAGAAGAAACCCTAACGCTTGTATCCTCTGTCATTGCTTAAGCGATCCCGAGTTGCGAAAGAAGAAGTGCAACTGCGTTTCTTTCTCTTCGTTTCTTGTTCTTTTTCGATAGACGAAAAAAATAATTCACGCGAGCGTCGGTGTTGGGTTGGAATGAACGCGATTGGTCGGCGAAACGGGGTTTTGTGCCTATCGCCCAACGACGTACGGTTGCGTGACGCGAGATGGGTTAAACGACACAGTGCTGAGATTAAACGGTGACGGGGTTTGACAATATTAAAGATCGTCGTCTGTTTCGTACTACTAAAGGTGAGTTCTGTATATATTAATGGATTTTTTTTAAGAGATATATTAATGGATTTTGTAGATAATATTTTTTGACTAAAATAATTTTTTTGATCTTTATAAAATAGGTAATTTTTTATTTTATTTTTTTTTAAATTATTTTAATTTTATTTTTTTATTTTTATTTTATTTTCTATAGAAATTAAAATTTTAAAT
>JAMLFT010006493.1:0-15981 GCA_026544285.1 Pachyrhizus erosus
CTGAAACTTTCTAAATTCAATTCTAATCTTCCAAATATTTTTCAACATATATTCTCCTTTAAATTTAGAAATATTTCACTTTTTGGTCTACTAAGAATATTTTCTAATGATTTCTAATTGTCATTAAATGTTAATTATAACCACTTTGAAAACTTAAGAACAAAAAAAAAATAGAAGACTGAAACCAAATTTAAAAAGTTTACCCTATATTAAAATAATGAAGGTAAAAATAAAAGAAAATTAATTTATAAATTCAAACTTGAAAAAATATTTCAAAATGTTATATATTAATAAAATAAACTCATTTTTTAAACATTACTAATTTAGTAAACTAAACTTATAAATTAATAATAAAAAAAACCCTAATACATTGCTAGAAGATATATTTAGATTATTATAAAACAATTTCGTACATGGCAGCATTTTGTTTGACATTAGATTCTCCAAAATCACATTAAAATACTGATGTGATTTTAAGTAATTTACATGAGTTTTTGTAGTCTATATATAATAAAGTTTTGTATGTTTTAAAAAAATTATATTTTACTTTCTACATTCATAAGTTTATAATTATATCTTAAATATATTTTAATAAATATATGCTGTAGATTTATAAACATAATATCTAAAAATTTAAATATTCATTTTATCATTATACAAATAATGTTTGTGATGTTTTTTCTTTATGATGGTAACAAGAAAAATTAATAATTACAAAACATATTACAAAATAATTGTATTAAATTTATATATATATTTAGATTATATACAAATACAAGTATATTTAAAAAGATAATAGTTTTTAAGATAAATATATAAATTAAAATTATGAGACAAATAAATATGATCTTATTTGAATATATATTAATATTCATAATATTTTCATAACATTCAAACACATACTTCCAATATGTTTGGATAAGATTTCGGAGGCACATCGGACAAGAATTACCTTGTCTCGTAGTGAGTTACAGCCTCCTCATCTTCCAAGTACGGACGTGAAAATTTGTATTATAACGTATTTCCAAACACGCCCTTCATTACTAGACAAACAACTGACGTTAAAATCTGCGTTATAAGGTATTTTCAAGCACGTCCTTCATCACGAGACAAACAACCGTATGACACACGGGAATGCAGTATATGTGCCTTATATAGAATATGCTGCGGAAATGCAGAATCTCACAATTTATAATAAAACCAATCATCAACTTGACTCCTGCACCAAGTTGTTTTCATCGTAGTTTCTTTAAGCAAAGTCTCAAAAGTAAAAGAAAAAAAATATGATTAAAAGAAGAATCTCCATTAGAAGTGATTTCAGTTAAATTTTTTGACATAGTTTAATTACCAACGTTCCAATAACATGATATAAAAATAAAAAAAAAAGCACTTGACTACTGCTACACTTTGGAAGGGATTAACTATGGATATTCTTCCGTCAAAGACCACAGAACTCAAATCATACATCATTTCATTTTCCTACGTATAATAGAATAACCCAAAGAACAAAGTGGACCACTTTTGACTGGCTCTGATTGTTGTGTTTGTCACCTGTCTTACTCCGGAACAAAGACTTAACTTATAACAACTTGAATCAGCCTAATAATTATAAGATAAGCACCCCAACCAATAACACGAGTCAAACTCCATCCAGAAACATGTTATAAAGATGATCTCACAGAAGGACAAGAGTTCACTGTTCAAATGGATTTAATTAGTTAGCACTTTTTAGTAGTAGATGATAAGATGGCAATATTTTTGCAATTAAGTTGATATAATATCATATTATCATATCATGAATTTTAGTTAAGAATTATGTAGGCCATATGGTGGTCGATGGATAAGATAACACTGTCAAATAAATTAAAATAAATTAGACAAACACAAAAAGGAAGAGATGAAAGAAAAGTCCAACCTACCAATCCCCTTAATAATGATAAAAAGCTAAGAAATTATGAGACAATAATCATGAACAAACAAATTTTACAGTGAGTAATCCTCAAAATCACAATGACCGTGTTGAATAAAAAGAAGTGTGGTAAATGGTAAAAAAGCAATTTATAATATATTTATATTTAGAAGAGAAGTAAAAAATGAGAGGTACCAAGGAATAAAGCTTTCACGAACTGCAGTTCCAGAAATCCAAATTTGTATATGAATCCCTCCGTGTACAATGCAGTGTGATCTGCTCGCACCCTGTAATGGCAGGGTGTGGCTTCTATACATGAATGTGATGGATTATTTGCATATTTTTATATAAAGTATCCCTTGGCTACCTTGCTTGACCTTCTCGAGCTTTCATGAAATGCCTATCCCCTCCCCTTCAAACAGTCACTATATGACTGCCTCTTTGATACAAAAAGCTGTCATTGTCTTTGCTAAACTGCGTAGAGACCTATCTTAGTATCTCTGGTAGAAAACCAAGTGCACTAGGAGAGGGCACAAGTAGATTCTCTTATTTCCAAACACATCACTCACGTACTACTCAACATATCATCTGATAGTTCTAAACATTCCTCTGGATTGGCATAGAAATAATCCTCTTCTTTAGGCCTGTCAGGGATTACCAATCTCTTAGTTGCGCCACCCATGCGATCAGCATGAGCTTCCTTCACAGCTGAAGAAAATTCGTCCCAGTTCAATACTCCATTCTGGTATTGATCTATCAAATCAACGAGGAGCTTTCTGCTCAATAAAATCGTCTTCTTGAACCCAAGATATCTGTAGCAGAAGTGGAGGGCACATGTCATCTCACTTTGCACTTAAGTAATTAAAATCCATAACAAAAAGGATGGAAAATGTTTAGAGTAAAATAGAATTGTGCTTAAACTATCAAACTTGTAGAAACAACAATTTCTATGATGGCATCTCATCTATTATAATAAACAGCCAAATCATCCATCAGAGGTGGATAAAAAAATTGTTTAAATACAAAAATGTTCTAAATTTACACTAAAACAAGTTTACTTGTTGAGACAAATTAAAAACTGAAAAAATAGTTAATCAGGGGTAGGAGTGTATATCACTACAACAATTCTTATTAGCCAAAAATTTACCTGCGATGGCCCTCGACTACTTTGGCCATATTTCCATCATATGTAGGAACAAAGATATCACTCTCTAATGACACAAGGTAATCCAGTGCTGCCATTTGAGAGGAATGATTTTGGAAGAACTGAAGGTCAGACGAATCCAACAGTGTTTCCTTTCTGACCTGTTTCAAAAAAGCAGATAGACAAACAATAAGAGGAAATCAAACAGCAATAAGTATCACAAATTACAGGTTTCCTTAAGCCACAAGTTAGTTACCAATTTGGGATAGTTCTTTGCAAGACTTGCCATTCTCCTGTCCCCACCATATATCTCCCCGGCTGCAATGTAAATTTGAATGTTTTGATCAATGTCAAGGGCCCTAAGTGTGAGGGCAGTCTCCTCAGGTGTTAAAGGACACAGACCATCTTTTCTTTTCAAATCAGAATTAATTATCTTTTCTTTCCACCAAGGATAAGCATATCTGCCAAAGCACAGGAAATTGAAATTTAAGAAAGATTCATGCCATATCTCCTTTCAAACACCACAATAATTGAAAATTAAGGAGCAGGTGAACTAGGCAGAACACTCACCTCATCCTTGTCAGTTCTTCCACCTCATCACTGTTGCAACCTTGTGTACAGCCAGAAAATGCCAGCATGTCCATCTCATATCTCAGATGAAGTACCAGAAATGGGCCATTTTGCCTCAGAAGCTTGATCACCCTTTTGCCTAACTCCTCAATCTGAGAAGTAAATCTAAGAGCACTAAAATTGACTCTGCAACGCAGCCTCTGAATCTCCATAGGTTGATCATTATTGGCCAGCCGAGCATCCGTTCGATTTAAATGGAGAACTTTGTATTTTTGTATCAAAGGTAGAATCTGAAAGAATAATCATGCCATGTGATTTTTTATCAGCAAACCAGAAACTGGAAATAACATAATCAATTAGAAACGATATAAAGCATGTTCAAACTTTTTTAACTTGTACCAAGGATTATAAAAACCAACCTGGTTCTTATAGTAAGATATGTCAGACCAACTAATCGGTGGCATGCTGTAAAGTAAACCATTTTCCACTCTTGTCTTGAGTCTAGGAGGCAACTCTTTCAATATCCGCACCTCATCCCTCAAGGATGTAATAAAATGATCCACATCAAAGATGTCTTGGAACTCACTGACACACAAAGTAATAAACACATTCGTTGAGAAAAGATCCCTGCTTAAAAACAATGTTGATAGAGAGAAACAGGTGGAGAGTGGTACATGGTACAAAGCAGAGTGTGGAATTGAGAAGATGAGAAACATCCCCTAACTGTTTTTTACTTTTGGTTTTCAAAAGCACTAGTAACAATTTTCAAAATACTTTGGATGACAAAATTGATTGCTGAGTTGCTGAGAAGGTGAAATTGTTTAACAGACTTTAAAACCAAAAAGTGATAAGACAAATCAAACACGCCTTAAACCCACTACACTACACCGTCAAAAAATTGATAGTTTGCTATAACAATATACACCAAAATGGAATTAGAAACTAACCTGGGGTCAGCCCAAAAGGACGTTTTATCCAATTCTGGCACTATAAGCGTCACATTTAAATACCTTGCAATCGCCACCATATCACATATCTGTACAAAGCGCATCACCGAATCAGAAAAACTCAAACCGTAACCACTCACTTTCCCAAAACAGAACCCAAAAAAAAAAAGAGACATTTCCCAACAACCACTCACCGCTGCCCTCATTTGGTTCAGCCCTCCATTGCACGACACCATCAAGTAACCGTTGTTCTTATAAACCCCTGCCAACAACAACAACAACAATCACAAAGAGTAACTAAATAAACATAATTATTACATAAAAAGCACGATCAAAACGACAAAAACAAAAGACTGTGAATTAATTGTTAAACATTACTGACTCTTGGGTGGAAGGAGCACTCTGGGGGTGGCAGGCGGCAACTCAATGGACTCGTGCGTGAAACACGAAGGCCACCCTTTCAAAACCCGCGGGCCCCACATATCGCCTAACGCAGTTAACTGAACGACGCAGGTCCACAGTAACACCGATGTGGTCGCGCGAATCATCCACAGTTTCATCCTCGACGACCTCGCCGACGCCACCACCACCGAATTCTTCAGTTTATGGTTACTTTCCCCCTTCAGACCCATCGTCATCAACCCTTCCCAAACCACCCTCTCACTCTTCTTCTCTCCCAACAACAACGCCTCCTTCATGCACCCCGCGCCAAACCCTAACCCCTCGTTTCAATTTCCCCGACCCCAATTCCAGATCCAAACCCGCCGCAAGGCTCCGATTCCAGAGCACATTACCCGAAGCGGCGAGATCCTCGTGTCGGGAAAACAACTCCACGCGCCGGAGAGCGAGTGAATTGAACGCGTCGGCGATTGATCTGGGACAATCGCCGGCGAGCAACGGAGCACGAGTGCGCGAGTGGACAATTATTATAGAGAGAGATGATAAAACGAAACGCGTCGCGAAAGTAATAAGAGAGGTTTTGTTTTCTCTTTTTTGGTTTCACGGTTGTTGTGGTTGACACATTCGCGTCCGGTTCGGGTTAGAGGAGAAAGAGCACGACCGAGCCGTACGAACGTTGTGACCGGACCGTGGTTAAGATTAAGAAGAGAGAGAGAAGGAGGGTTATGTTATGAGGGTGTGAGGGTTTATTTTATTGGGTGCGCCTCATTAAACGAGCCAATAAATGCCAAGGCAGATCGTGGGGCCCACGGGCGTGTGCTCCGTCCAGATGTTTGGTTGGGATACGTGGCGGGCCTTGATTGAGGGCTTTCCCAAAGATTGCGTACCCTCCTTTGGTTATTTCGTTTGGCACCGTCGTCTCGCCCGCGCCGACATTATATCGCGAGATCTGCCCTTAATCAATATTGCTACTGCTTCTACTATTGCTTTTTTATTTTCCATATTAATGAGTATTATTGTTGCTCTGCCTTGAAAGGAAACGAATCATTTTCAATTAAAGTTTTTTCTTTTTTTCTTAGGAGGGAGACATTTTACTTGTTTTACTAACAAATCACCATTATTAATTAACCATAGGATTCAAAGGGTAAGCTTTTACTGTATTCATATGCCTATATACAATTAATTTCTAATTTATTGAATTGGAGAATACTGATTAAAGATAAAAATAAATCATCATAATTAATCTTGTTAAACTTTGCTTTTTTTTTTCTATGTTTTATATAAAAATTTTATTTAAAAAGATATCACATGATAATATAATATTATTTTTTTATTTAAATTTTATTTTTTATTTTTTATTTTTTCATTCATAGAAATATAATATTATATTTAATTATAATAATATAGACATTTATAACTAGTATATATTTTTATTAAATTCATTAATTAATTTTTTTAATCATAAATAAATTTTGGTTTTATATAATATAATAATAGTTTGTTAAGTTTTATGAAATGCTTTTTATAATTATCGTAACTTTTACTTTATTATCAAGATTTTACAATAACTTATCATAAATATGTATTATAATAATAACCATATTAAATTATTATGTTACCTTAAATACTAATATAATAAATAATGAGAGTTTATCAAGTAATATGAGTGTTAATAAATTTGTCAAAAAGAATGAGTGTTTATAGTAATAGAATAAAAGATGTATATAGAGATCATATAATCATCTAGATGGATTAGATTAAATGTTATTTAATGATCACATAATCACTTAAAAAAATTATGACTTTATAATTTAATGACTAAAATATTTTTTGGTCTATTATGTTTTTACATTTTTTTTTATTTTAGTCCTTTATGTTTTAAAATTCTCATTTTTGTCATTTATGTTTAAAAAACTCATTTTAGTCTCCTTATGAGGGATTGATCATAGTCTTTAAGAAAAACTTCATGAACCCTCAAAGTTCATAGAAGCTCATTTGGGGAAAGGTCTTCATGTTGTGAGCTTCTAATATAGTTGTAATTTTAGGCTCTTATACCTTGGGAAGGTTGTTTTGAAGCTTCAGGTTATTCTTGCCCTAAGTGAACTCAAGCCCCAAACTCTATAATTCATTTTAGATGGTTTTAAATCTTCCAAACAATTTATGTTTTCTCCATCTTTCATGACAAATTTCTCATACTATCTTATCAAGGCAACGACTTTTCTTAGTTTGACATCATCAGTTTTTACATAGTTTATTTTTAAGGCCTTCCACATCTCCTTGGTAGTTTTCAAATTTTAGAACTTGTTGTATTCTACCCTAATTAAGGCACAAATAAAAGTATACCTTACCTTAAGTCCATTTAGCCTCTAGTCTTGTGATGATAATATCTTCGTAAACTATGATGTTCTAAAGTTGATATTATGTAAACCTAATACATCTCAATAGTCTTGCTTGTATGGATAGTCTTCACCAAGAAAAATTGGCGACCTTGTGAGAGAGGCTCCCTTTGGGATGAATTGTCGTTGCACTTCTTAACACGTCATTTGGATCTTTTTCCTCTGGTCATGATTAAGTGTTTGACCCCTTAGAAGTTGAGTTATGATACCAACTGTAAACATAAGGAAACACAAGAAAAGTGGTTGATTGTTTTTCTTCAAAAACTTTTTGCAAAGATGTTGAAAACAACTTGTTGATATATATTTTGTTAAGCTAGATTTATAAAACAAGTTGATAAAGAAAAGTAGATGATAGAAGAAAAACAAAAACTTTGTTTTTATCAAAATCGATTGAAAAACACATTATAAAAAACATAATCAACATGTAAGATAGGATGAAAGTAGATAAAACAACACAAGAGATTTTATATTGGTTTGTCTCTAGCACTAAACTATATCCAATTTTTTTTATCAACCACCAAGTTTCACTATTCACAAATCAAATTACAACATATTCTTTTACTAAGACACTTCTAGCTAACCCCAAGTATTCTTTAAAAGTGTTTCTCAAAGTTATATCTCTAAATATTATTTACAACAAGCCTTTTCAAACTCCAACACAATCTCAAAGGTTTATGTTTAAGTATAAGGGTTTGCGACTTAACTTATTGTTTGATACAAACAAATATACACTTAAGCTCACATAAGTCGTTAGTCTCCAGATATACAAAAAGTTTGAGAGATATAGAAAGCTGGGAAGATTTATAAAAATTTGAATTACAAGAAATGACTCTCAAAGAATTTTCTCTAGCTTAAAACCTTTGAATCTTCCTCTATTTATAAGCCTAAAAAATAACTATTGTGAATAAATGGCCTTCTTATTTTGTCTATTGGAGAGTATCCATTGATGCATTTAATGCAACATTAATTATTTTTTCACCAATAGGATCAAAACATTAATTTAATAAATATGCAATAAATATTTAGACACAATATGTATTTAGTCATATCATTTGTTAAACAAACGCAAGACTAAACACAACTTTCATATGTTATACACTAAGATGTATATTGCAAGACTTAATATTTGTTTGCATAATCAAAACTTTGGGGGTTCTGATTCTTCTTATGGTCTAACACTATCTTTTTAATCCCTAAACTTTTCAAACTTTTGTTTTAATCTTTAATCTAAATTTTGACAGGTTAAAGTTCTTAAGTTTCCTCTCCATTACCACTTTTGATCATTGTCATAAAAAATTTTCTCCCCAACAAGTCCCTAATCCAAACTTTCTTCAATAAAAATAAAACATTTAAGGATCAATTTTAAGCCATAAGGCTCTCAAGCTACTAAGGAAATAGGTAGTAGCTTATAATTCCCTTACTTAAAAGCAACTTAAGATAAATTTTGGTATGGTAAAAGAAAGAATTTAGCAAAATCCGTTTCAATCCAATTTGCATTTCAAAGGTTTATAAAATAGTTCTTATAAAAAACATCTAGTTGATCTTAAGTTTAAGAGTTAAGAAATAAGGAATTTGTTTTGAATCATTCTTAATATTTTGATAAAACTTAGAGATAAGTCCCAAAGTTAGAATGTTTAAAATTTAAAATGGAGCATCTTTAGGTCTCACCTTTTTAGTAACAACAAAGTTTTATCAAGTTTTGCTTTTAAAAACAAAAAGGCTAAAGACAATTTGAAATAAAGTAGACCAAATTAAAAAAAATAAAATTTGTTTCCTCTAAGCTAATAATTTAATTTTAAAAATAAATTAAAAACTGTTATTTAAATTTAATTATTTAAGTAAGAATTAGCATATTATCTTTTTCAAGAATCAAATTCTTAATTAGTTAAAACAAAAATTAAGTATTTTTTTTATTAATATGCACACACACGTATATATGTGTGTGTGAGATTTACTAACTTATACTCAATTATTTTGTAGAAATAAAGTAACAAGTTATTATTATAATTTTTTTAAAATACATCCAATATGTAACTTATTAACTTATTCCTTCTAAAGAACAAGATACATATAATGTGAATTCTAAAATAAATATAATAAATAAGGATGCTTGTTATTATGAAAAATGAGAACTATAAATATTAATTACTAAATTATATTTAAATTGTTAAAATTAAATGGAAAGTATATATGACCTTTTTAAATAGTTGTGTGATTGATTATTAAATAAACTTTAAAGTTAATTGTTTATGTATAATTGTATGACTCAAATTAATAATTCTCATTTTTCACACACAAAAAGAAGAATTTTCACTTGACAACCTTAATATATAAGTGTATCAAATGGAAACTCTTCTTATGATAAAAAATCAAAATTATAAATATGGGTCATTAGATTATATTTAAATGGTTAAAATTAAAAGAAAACTGCACATAATTTTTAAGTGTTTATATAGTCATTAACTAACTTTTAATTTTAATTATTTATGTAACACCTTGAAATTTTAACTCAGTTATATGTGTGATTTATTTATTTATTTATCTTCTAGAAATAATTCTTTGGAATTAATTACTGATAATAATTTTGAATGATTAAATATTTTTTGTGAGATTGTCTATGATAACGTTATTGATAGAAATTATTTTATTTCAGTCATTAAGACTTGTAGTGTGTACATGTGATAGAAATTTTTATATTTGAATGTCTATATCTATGTTTGATGAACTTTGTCTATTAAATAAAGTTTTGTAAATAAATATTTGCTTTGACTTTAGCTAAAAAAATAATATACATGTTGTTTTAGTCATCTAAGAAAGGTAAAAATTTTATTTGAAAAATTTGTCTTTCCTAATGAAAAGTTGAACTGATCAACTTTTAGTAAAATAAACTAATCAAATAAAAGTTTATATCCTAATTATTTTAATCTACCTATTAGAAGATTAGAATATATGTTTTCAAAGGAAGAAAAGAAAAAGAAAAGCGTGTAATGTTGTCAAATGAAAATTTGCCAAATATTAGTCAAAAAATTGTTTTTTTCACAGTTTTCGGTAAAACCCTCCAAATCTAGTTGGACTCCATTATGTGAAAGTGGTTGAGACCCTTCCTATTGGTTAAAACTCCCCCCCTCCCCCACAACCTTAATTTCTCTCACTAAAAGATCTCACCTAAACCATCACTAATCACTTAATCACAACTCAAATCACTTACCTCACCATTAATAACCTAGGAAACCCAACCCCATTACCCTTACATGCATGAAACTATCCCCTCATTCACCTATATATATCCTAAGCTAACTCTTATTGCCTCTCATTTACACAAGCAAAACCACGAGCCTTAAGTGAAGAGTGAAGCATTTTCGATTTCCTCCAAGAAACCAAGTTTTCTCTCACCTTGAACCATCATCTTCTAATCTCTTAGATAAGGAAGAGTTCTTTGCGTGGATCTAAGCCCTTGGCTGAGCATGAGAGATTTTTCTCATGCAAATATCATTCTATGTTCTTACATGTGTCATTTGCTTCAAGCATTTTCCTTTGCATGTCTTCAAAGATCAAGTTTTTCTCATTTCTTAATTGTTACATTTGTTGGTTGTTGATGTACTGGACTACATGTCTTTTTATCCTTCTTAGTTTTGATTTTTTAAGCCTTGAATGATCCTCATACAAAGGAGCTATAAAAAATTTTCTATAATTTTTTAAATTTATTTTCTATTTTAATTTTGGCCAAAGAATGGGAGATTGTGGCAGGAACATGAGTTCCTACATGTGCATGTCACCATTCTAAACATATCTCAAGATCCAACCATTGTATTGTCCTCAAATTTGTTTTCAATAAAAGTAGAAGCATAAATGAACATTTTGTCTTTTAGGGTCTCTAGAAGATAAACTCAATAAGAGGGTTGAATCAAGCATGCAAAACTTTCCTTCTAGCTAAAATTTTTGGGCTAGCAATGCTTGATGTTTTTAGAACTTGTGCTTACTTATTCATCTCCATTAAAATATATTTTCATTTTTAAAACTAGAGAAAATTTCATTTCCAACCATGTATCATGAGAAATTTTCAAAGTCAATAGCATTTTTAAATACTTTTACTAAGCTTAAGGTATTGTGCAATGACTGATTTGTGACACTGGAAAATCACCATTAAAGATTATTTTTAATGGGAATGTTTGGAAAAGAGTTAGAATTTTATTTTTACCTTGTTAGAAAGGTGTACGTTTTAGTTTTAAGTTGTAAAAGAACAAATACAATCCCTTTTAGGAAATCCCTGAAAAGTGGAAAACATTAGATTATAGCTAGAGTGAATGGAAATATGTTATGTCACTTTTGACAATTTTTAATAAATTTTGTAAACTTTTATTTGAGTATTAAAATGATGTTCTGAAAAATAGATTTAAAGATCCTTAAGCTTATATAAAAATATTTCATTTTAAAAATTATTTTCTATTTTTACTTTGGTAAAACTTTTGACATTGTTGTTGGATAATGCCTAAAGTTATGTCAAGAGAATTCTTTTTCAAGTTTTCTTTTGAGTTTAAATGAATTTTTTGACAAAAAAATTTTTTTGGTAAAATATTTGCCAAAATTTGTACAAATTGAATTAGAAAGTGAATTTTATCTTCCTAGAAAAATAATTTTATTAGCAATGCACTGGATAAAAACAATCAAAGATAATATTGGAAAGGACCAATCTTCAACCAATTCTATTTTGAAAAACATTTGAATATCTTGTCTTATTTTATTTTTAATTTTTTTTTGTAGATTTCTACTCATAATATGGTTTATACCTTTCTAGAAAATACATTCAAAAACCTTTGATTGTACATAAAAAATTCATAGTTTAAAAATCTGTTGGCATCTAAATTTTTAATGAACTTTTTGCCCTTTTCTAAAACCAAAAAAAAGAAAATTTTATAGTAATTTTCACCATTTTTAAAAATTTAGTCATTTTCTTAAATTAAATGATACAACATCATGCATGACATAAATATTTTATTTTGTCCTTTGACCTTGGTTTCTAAGATCCAAAAAGTGTTAATTTTGAGCAATTGTTTGTGCATATGATTTCATCTGTGAACAATTGATTGTCTAAATTTATTTATGATAAATTATTTGGTAAGTTGTTGCTCTGATATGATTAATTACTTTGTAAAATTGTTGTGTTTTGAGAGACGTTATAAATATAGTGTTTACTCTTAGTGTGGTCACAAAAATCTATAACAAGGAAAATGTAACGACTATAACTTAATCATTTTTAGATGATAAAGAAAATAATAAAACCCTAGTAAGAAGAGTGTAAATTAGGAATAGATCATTTTCCTAACATATTGACCTTCATAAAATTTTGAGATGGTGAGATATTATGAAAGTGTGAGGTGAAATGCACATAAAAATTAATAAAACAACGTATATTTCACATTTTATTTGTATGGTGGATCAGTTATGACATGGCAATGTAAAGGTTGTGACCCTAATACGATATATGTAAAAGCAAGAATGAGATGATTTTACTGAGAGTACAAAACCTAAAGTGTCGAGTAGGACCTTCCAGTTGTAGAAATTATATAGCTGACACAACTCACCAATTGTGGTGAGGAAGGCAGAAGTCTTTGATAATTGAATTTCTTGTTGACCTAAGGCAAGGCCTTAAGGATTGGTTCTAGTTTGACATGCTTAATACTAGTGATAGCGAAACCCTCACCACGATAAATAAAGGACAATCTTGGTAAGGATAATTGGTTGAAGAGTTAATTCTCAAAAAATAGATAACAACAAATTGGTACTCTAATGAGATAAATCGTAAGGCACAATCATCCTTGGGGTGTGGTGTCGAGTGGTGACTATGTCATATAGCCAATTTGGCAACTCCTACTTATTACAATGTCATTTTCGAGTTAGTCAGAGTCTGCTAGAGTACCATAGCAACCAATGTACTCTAAATAGTCATCAATTTTTAAGACGTAAGACCACTAAGTTTTGAGAGTTCTAGTGGCAATTAACTAATATGATATATTTTAAGAGTTAGGTATTAACATTTCTAATACTATGAGTAAGAGCATTAGATAACTACATTAATGTGGTTGATCATCCACGTGTGTCTTTCTTGACTCGTTTATGTGTTCTTAATAAAATAATAAGACTCATTCCTATATTTTTTAATTATTTTTAGGAGCAAGCAAAGATGTATAAGCCTTGACTTTGTCTATGGATTGATTGTGTTAATGGGAGGTGGACTCATGACATGGTCATGAGAAAGGTCCACTTCTTTGGTCATCTTCGTTTTACCTTAGCATCATTGGACGTTACCAACCTACCACTCAAGATGTACAATTATTTCTTATGCTGGACACAACCTACGCCGTCGCATTTTTGCCACACTACACCTAGAGAGGTTATCGAGATCTCATCTTCATTATCATCTTCAACATATTTCCATTTGGGAGGTGACTCTGAGTCATCTAAATACTTTTGTCTCTCCGATTATAGTTGTGCTAGCTAAATGTGCTTTCCTACCTAAGACATGGCCTCACACTTTGACCTTGTTTAAGTAGAGAGGTCGTTAATTGACGTTCAATTTGATGGAGCTTAAAGAGGAAGAGGAGGATGAATGGGTCCTTATTGATGAAGATGATTTAATACTAGAAGCAGAAATTGAGGTACTTAAGGCAAATGCTGAGTTACTAGAGGCAGATGCTAAGGTATTCAAGATATAGACTTAGATGCTAGAAGCAACTCTTGCTACAAGAGGAGTAGGTTGGTTAGTTGAGAGCGAAGTGGAGGAAGAGCCAAAGGAGTATCCCAATGAGATCATCTCTTAAGGAAATTGCTAGTGGGATCTTTTAACTTTTTTGACTGACTCACTCACACCAACATAGTAGATGCACATAAGATTGGAGATTATAGATGACGGCTTTGAGTTTATGTTTTCTTTTTTGTTGTATTTATGGGTAGACTTATGATTTAGATTTTTGGTATGTATTTAGTCAGCTAGCACTTTTTGTCACATGTATTTTGACTATTTTTCTAGGATGGGTTAGATTACAATCTAAGGATGTCATGTGACTATTTTCTTTCACTTGATTTTAAACTCTTATATATGATGATATATAAGCATTTAGTAAGTTTACATTTCATATTTTCTAAGTACAAATGTAATCGTAAGTTTACAATATTTACTTAATTTTTTCATTAACAAGACCAATTTTAAACATTAGATTCCTTTTTTTTGCTTTTACATTAATGAAAAAAGTTTTAAAATTTTTTGTCAAAAATTTGTCACATTTCTTTAAGTCTCAAATGTTTCATGCAATTAGATGAAACAAAAAATATTTTAGAATTAAACTAAAGGGGTATTCAACATGTATTTTACATATTAGAGTTTAGGATATTGCAATCCATATCTATTTTTGTTGTCATAATTTATAATTTTCATTTTTTATAATAAAACAATTTTTTTTCCATAAAAATTAAGTTGGAATTAGATGGATGACTTGCAAGTTTTGGATTTAAGTTGGTAGATAACCTTGTTTTTTTAAGTATATGATTAGGAGTTTGAGCCTTGATTCGTGCATATGAAAAAAATATATGTTAGAAGATATTAACTCATTAAATGGATCACAATATCTTAACAGATTAATTTTTGACTTTCAGTTGAGGGATACCTAAATTAAAAAAAAAAATTAAAATGACTATGTAAGTATTGACTTGTGTCTTGGTAACTTTTTTTTAAAAAAAATTTAATGTTATGGTATTTAAAATTATTTTTTAATTTTAAAAATACAGTTTTTGGCTTTTCTTGTGATTAAAGTTGACAATGAATAAGGCCAATAAAATTTTTAAAAATATACGTATATTTATCCTCAACTATATCATTTTAGCAAAAATATTTTTTTAAAATTTAAAATTAAAATATAATTCTTAAATTCAAATAACTGTTTTAGTATCAATTTTTTAAATATGAATTGTTTTAAAATTAATTTTATTTCAATTTAAGAATTAGATATATATTTTTAAATATTTTTCTATAATATATATTTTAAATTAATTTTACAAAAATACGTCTTTTGCTGAGCTAATTATCACTATATATAATTAAAATAATTATCTTAAAACAAAAATATTTTTAGCTATCATTCTTAAATACACTCTTATACAAAATAGATATAAATAATTGTATAAGAAATATTAAAATAATAAATATAAGGATAAATAACAAAATATGAAAATAGAAATATTCTAAAAATACAAAATATAATCAATTTTAATCTACATATTATTATAAATGATAAATAAAATGAAATAAAAGAAATATTTTTTTTGTTAATTTATTAATGGGATGCTCAAGCACAGATCAATTTACATCATTTATGTCAAAATATGGATACCTTCATTGATGAAAGAATTGGCACATGAGAAACTATGGTCAAATGCATGCAAGTTCTGACAAATACGTAATCCCTCGACTCCCCATGGTTTGCAAGTTTTTTTTTTTTTTTTTTCACTTTTACTATAAACTCCCAAAAGAGAAAATGGTATATGATCACCGTCAAACCTTATTTATACTGACATTCAATTCAACTCAATTATTTTCCCATGTTAGTATGGTCATTAATATAT
>JAMLFT010006494.1:0-15139 GCA_026544285.1 Pachyrhizus erosus
AAAATTCAAATAAAAATTGGGATTAAATATCTTACTTTGTTTCCAGACTCAAAACATGTATTTTAATAAAAATAGTCACAAATTAGAAAGTAATTGCTAATTTCCACAATAGTAAAGCCCAAAAGACACAAATTTTTTCACATAAATATATTAAATAGTGACACTTATCACATTCATCACATATCTTACTACCTTTAGATGATCTTTTCCAAATAGTGCTTTAAAAGAAGCCATTGCAATGCTAGCATGATGGAAGGTATTGTACCATAATTGTGCCCATGTTAACAACTTCAACCAAGTTTTTGGTTGATCAAAGCAAAAATATCTTAAATACATCTCAAGGGACTTGTTGATATTTTCAACCTATCCATCCGATTGAGGATGATAACCAGTGGTGATGATAGCTAGCTGAGTCCCTTTTTGTTTGAATAATCGTTGGCAAAATTGGCTCATGAAGACCTTATCACGATTAGATACATTGTTCCTAAGCATACCATGCACACTGACAATTTTCTTCATAAATAGTTCTACTATAGATTTGCTGGTATAGTCAACTTTTGTTGGTAAAAAGTGTGCAAATTTTGTAAGCCTATCCACAATAATCATTATCATTATGAAGGATTGTGATGGGGGTAATTGGATAATGAAGTCCATTGAAATATCCTCCCAAACATAGCCCGATATTGGAAGAGGTTGAAAAAGACCTCTAGGTAATGAATTCACAAATTTAGCTTTTTGGCACACCATGCAATCTTGTTCAAACTCTTTGATATCCCTATGCATCTTTATCCAATAAAATTGTGAGCAAATTTTAGTTGTGGTTCTAGCTACCCCTGAATCACCCCCCTTTTAGTGAAGAATGATAGTCCTGTAGGATGAAATTAATCAAGTTGTTGCCTTCTAGTATCACAATTTTGTTATTCCATAATAACATGTTATTTTTTTTAGTATAATGGTCGTGATCTTGCCCATGTTGCTTGCAATGCAAAAGAAGTTCTTTGTATCGAGGATTTGCTTTTAGTTAATCTTTTAGAAATTCCAACCATGATTGTTCTTAGTGTGAGCTGTATAAGACAAAGCACCTAGAAAGAGCATATGTAGGCACATTCTCCTCTCCCAACTTGTATTGGATAACAAAATCATACCCAATGAACTTATGGAGCCAAGCTTGTTGTTCAGGGGTTTGTAATGTTTGTTCTAGAAATGATTTTACACTCTTTTGATCAGTTTTGAGGACAAACTTATTGCCTAGCAAATAATGTTTAAACTTGGCTAGTGTTTTCGTCACAACATATAATTCTCTTATGTAAGTGGACTACTTCTTTTGTATAGGAGAAAATTTCTTAGAAAAGTAAGTTACTGAATGATTGTATTGACTTAGCACAGCCCTAATACCTTGGCCAGAAGCATTTGTCACTACTGTCAATTTTTTAGAGAAATTTGGCAATGCTAGTACAGGAGTTGACATTAATGTTGTCTTCAAGTTATTAAAAGCAACTTCTGCCTCATTGCTCCACTTGAAGGCATCCTTTTTCAACAAATTAGTGAGAACACCTACAATTGATGCATAGTTCCTAATAAATCTTCTATAATAACCTGTTAACCCCAAAATCCTCTCAACTGCCTTAAGTTAACAGGTTTAGGCCATTTTTTGATTGCTTCAACTTTTGTTTTGTCTATGGCTACCCCTGCACCTATGATGGTGTGGCCTAAATAATCAAGTTCTTTTGCTCCAAATGAACATTTACTCAGCTTTGCAAACAATTTCTCTACCTTTTGTAGTTGTAGAACTTTCTCTAGGTTTAATAAGTGATTATTCCAAGTATCACTATAAACTAATATGTCATCAAAGAAAACCAATATACAATTTCTCAACAATTCTTGAAATACCTTATTCATCAAGCTTTGAAAAGTGGCAAGTGCATTTATCAAGCCAAAGGGCATAACCATCCACTTATAATGGCCATGATGAGTTCTAAACATTGTTTTGTGTTTGTCTTCAAGAGTGACACAAATTTGATGATACCCACTCCTCAAATCCATCTTAGAAAAATAATTAGATCAATGTAATTCATCTAACAACCCATTAACTATAGGTATAGGAAAAGAATCTTTAATAGTGATGGCATTTAAAGCCCTGTAATTAGTGCAAAACCTCCGGCTACCATCCTTCTTTTTAACTAGCAGGATTGGTGACGAGAAAGGGCTTTTGCTAGGAGTGATAATGCCTTCCTCTAACATTTCCTTGACTTGTCTCTCTATCTCTTCCATTTGGCTATGAGGATATCTATCATACCTCACTTTCACTAGGCCTAAGCTAGGAATGAAGGAAGTTGTATGATCTTGTACCCTTGGAGGAGGCAACCCAATTGGGGTAGCAAACACCTCTATAAGTGTGAAGAAAAAGAGACATTTAAGGTTTTATATCAACATTAAGTGGCACAAGTATTTCAAGCTCTTGAACTCCATTTGCTACTAATTGTATAATATGATGCAATTGTGCTTCAAAAGTAGGAAGTGGTGTTGTTCCCTGTAATGTGACAAACTTTCCATCTTGAAAGTACTTGATCATGGAAGTTCTACAATTAGCCAAGTGTGTATCTAAGGAGGCTAACCAATCTACTCCTAAAATTAAATCAGCACTTGAGATTGGTAGAAGAAAAATCAACCTATGAATTTCTTCTCCTTGAACTTTCAATTGTAGTTGGTTGATTTTGCCTTCCTTTTCCATATAGCTACCATTTCCCACCATGACCCTAAAGGATGGACCTTCTTCCACCGATAGTTTAAGGAACCTAGCAATTCTAGGCTGCATGAAACTATCTAACCTGCCACCATCTACTAGCACCTTAACTGGTATGCCTTGTATGGTTCCCACAAACTTAATGGTGCCAATGCCTTTGGCTCTTTTGAATGCATTTAGTGATAAGTGATGTTCCTAAATTTGTTCTTGTTCCCCTGTTATTTGATCATCTAGTGGTTTAAGAGGAACAATCGCATCTTCTTCATCCTCAACTTGCAAAACCATCAAATGCTTATTAGGATATTTATGGTTGTAGTTGAATTTCTCATCACACATGTAGCACAATCCTTTTTCTCTCCTCAATTTCATTTTGGATGTGTTTATCTTCTTGATATTAGCAGGAGAAAGTGCAGGTAAAGTTGGTATGGTTGTAGGTGTAGTTAATAGTGGAGGTTGGCTAGATATTCCAAATTTGGGAAAAGATCCTGAAATGTTAGTTTGGTTTTTGAAACTGCTAGGAGCATAAGAAGGCTTGAAATTTGTTGTATATTTCTCCTCATACATCTTTGCAAGAGCAATCACTCTTATCAAAGAATGAGGTTCTTGGATCATTACTTCTCTACGAATGTTAGGTTTAAGGCCATTTATAAAGCAAGCTAAAATTGATTCAGTTGGAATTCCTTGAACTTGATTTTCCAACGCCATAAACTCCAAATAATAAGCAGAAACTATCTTAGTTTGGAAAAGTTTGAACAAGGCACCTTGTATGTTCTCCAAAGGGGATGAGCCAAACTCCATTTCTAATGCTCTAGTAAGCCCCAACCATGATTGGAATGATGTTGATCGCTACAACATCTAAAACTAAGGAACAATGTCCTTATCCAAGTGAATGGAGGCAATGGTTATGTGATCTTCATTTGGTGTGACGTAATAGTTGAAAAAATTTTCCACTTTGAAGATCTAATCAAGTATAACAGTACCATCAAACCTAGGAAATTCAATTTAAATGTTCTTAATTTGAATTGTGTGTCGAATCAGTGATGTTGGTGGTGAAATTGCAATAGTGGTATTGCTTGAGATTGAACCATGATTTTGCTTGAGGGTTTCGATGAGTGATTGTAGGGATGCATGTAAGGAGTTCATTCAAAGTGTGGCTGATTTTTTGACTTGTAAGATGTTGGCGCAAGTTTCTTCATTATGGAGCTCGATTAGATCATAAATTCTCTTAAGCTCGTTATGCTTCATCTTTGATTTTGTACCCTCAACCATGCTCAACGAAAGCACCAATTTGTAACAAGCACAAATTACAGGAGGCAAAGATAATACTCTCAGCTCAAATGAACAGTAACAAAGTTGTAGAAAGTTCAAATAAAACAAAACATTATGAATAAAACATAAGAAATTACTAATGCCTTCTATTACTAACGACAACTAAAGGAAGGTTCAACAACCTAATTACTTGCAAAGGAAGGTAATCGCTTGGTTAATGGTGATGATAGGTAGACGGAGAAAATTAGGGATGAGAAGAGAATCACACAGTTGAGGTGAGGGAAGCAATTTCATACCAGAATACATCACACCACTTGCCAAGCATAATCTTGCAATCTTGTACTACCTACCCTCATGCATTGCCCCTTCCATTTCCTTGTACTTTTTGGGACTCTACTTGCCTTTTCTTTTGTATCCTTTACAAATTGTCCTTGTTGTAAATTTATTGAGCCTTTTTTATCATTGGCTTGACTAATACTTGTTTCACTAAACTGAATAGTGTTTGCTTGCTAGAAGTAACTGTGGAATTTGACATTAGAGAGCCTCACCAGGGATTTTGTATCAAGTTTTATTTTTTGTAATGTTGAAAGATTCAGGTAGTGTGTGGAATCTTCCAACAATTGTTAGACTTGTCCTTCCTAGAGGAAAAAAACTAGAACACCAATTGGTGAGTTTATGGCATTTAAAAACGATGTTGGCATGATGGAGATCTTTATGCATGGATCTTAAGATTGCAATGAAAGATGAGGCTTGTCATCCAAGGCATTCCCATCAAACCAAAGAGCCAAAAAATCAAATACGGGATTCATCAATCCTCCTTCAAGAATAACATAAAGCCAGTGGATATTGTTGCATACACCAACTGTTTCAGGTTGCATGCAAGAGCACTCAAAATCACCTAGGCAAAAAATCTAGAACATTGGAGTTGGGCACATAAAAAAGATACAAGGTACACATCTAACACTAGCATTAAGGTTATTGCTAAGAAAACCTACATAAAAAGTAGTGTTCTCTTGAAACCATTCAAGTGTTATATTTAAAACATTTCACATAAATTACCCGAACAAAAATTGGTCAAAGAATAAAAAAATTTGTAAAAAAACATTCTAAATGACAGCATATCAATAAAAAATATTTAATGTTTATCTATATGTACACTTGTGCGTGTTTAGTTAAACTAAATCTTAAAATTTAAACAAATTTGTCTTGCATAGTTCTTGTCAATTTTAATTAGAATAAGTTATCTTTGTATGTCTAATTATATTAAGAAGATATTTATTTCAATATATAATATTGTATTTTTGAATATCACATTTTCAAGAATGATATGTCTAAAAAATTATTTCCATGAAATAATTGATAAATATTTAGTAATTTTAGAAAAATAAAATTTATTTAATTGAAAAATTGAAAAACAAATGAAAACTAGAAAAAAAATGAAATAATAGAATGAGAAGAGGTAGTTAATCTAAAAAGCAATTTTTATTTTCATAAAAATCTAAGATATACACTTTTCACCACATAAAGTAGGATAAATATAAAATTTTTGTATTCTCGCATATCAAAGATTCGTGAAAATGTTTTTCTAAACTTGCACTAAATGGAAAAATATGATATTCTAATCTCATTTTTTTCAAGAATCCTTTATGATACTATGAAACAAACTCTCTTTAAATTTAACACAAGAAAGCTTTAACCGAGGACTCAATATCAAGTGTCATTTATTGTAATATTGAAACGTTCGGCTCAAGGGTGGGAAGTTCCAATAAATATTAGAGTTGTCCTTCCTGGAGGAAAGATACAAGATCACAAGGCAAAATTTAAAGGACACGTTAAGGGAGTGCTGGATAGAGATTCCAGTAGGTGAGTTTGGAAGAGGGGGCTTGTCATTCAAGGCGCTGTTATCAAACCAATGAACTAAGAATTAAATATATAGATACTAACCTATATATGCTACATATGTAGAAGTACTTCATTATATATGTTAATAAAGTTTTTGAAGCAATGAAGTGTTGGAATATATGTGCTCAAATAAAATATAGTAGTTTTTTGTGTAAAATGGGTTTGAGCTTATGATTTCTTCCTCTTAGAAAATGCACTTAAGAAACCGGTGTGTTAACATCATCGCCAATGAAAGTGCTGGCAAAGAGGGATGCCATGAGTTTTGTGACGGTTTAGAGGTAGCAGAGGAATGACAAAACGAAGACCTATCAGATCAGAAAACTGAGACTCCATTAGAGCCTCCTACAAGTTTCAAACTTCCATTTTGAACCTGCTGCGACCAGCCGCGAATCCCACAGTCACGTCGTCGTCTTCACCCACGACAACTTAAAGTTATCGAACCATTCACCGTGCCTGATTACTATGACGTTCTGATACGAAACAACATGTTGATTTTCGACAACCTAGTTTCCTCTTGAACCAATTTTCACAGAGCATGTTTGGGTTTCTAAAATTATAAGAGAAAATGAGAATTAGGCTCTTCGTAAAAAAATGTTTCTCACTTTCTCTTCTACGTACGTTATTAAAGAGGGTCGTCATACTCATTAAAGTGGTATCAAATTTACACAAAGAAAGTGTTATATTTTCGGGTTTTCTTTTTTTAAAAGTAAAGTTCAGAGTTACAAAGGAAAGAACCATACCCTTGAACACAATCACACAAATGCTTTGTACAATTTAGCTTATAAAAATATTTTAATTTGGGATAAATTATGGGTAGCTTTCTTTACGATTTGATGAATTTTGGAATAGTAATTTCTTAGATTAGTAAATTTTTCGCGTTTAATGTTGAATTTTGGATTTGGACATGGCCCGTGGAAGTAAAGGAAGCTAATGAATCGCATCAACAATTTTTAGGTTGTTTAATGCATTTTAAACATTTCACACAGATAATTTTTAGTGATTTTTAATCATCAAAAAATAAGAAAAATAATAGTTAATAAAATTAACACCACATTATTAATTAATGGAGATATATGATGATAAAAATTAAAAACATTAACAGAACAAAAGTTTAAGAGTTAAGATTGATCAAAATTTTGTTTAGAGATTAAAATCTTAATTTAAGGATTAAAAATATGGTTAATCTTAATAATAATAATAATAAGAAGAAGAAGAAGAAAACAGAAAAAACAAAACAAGAAAAAAAAAAAAAAAAGGGCGTGACTTTAACTAAAAGGCATGCAGAGGCTCTTCTTCACTTTCTTTCTCCATACAGTTTACGGTTTGAGGCGTTTACTTAGTAAATTGAGAGGTATCAATACCAAAAGCCCAATCCCCACACAATACATTAGCTCAAAACAAGAACTAAAATAATGCATTTGTTTTTTAAATTATAAGGGAAATTAACTAATTTGGTGGAAGAAAAATGAACGGGTATGGTGTTGTTGTTACCTTTGAGGATCGATGATGGTGGTTGGAAACATCTTGATGGGGGCATTAATCTTCTTTGTTTTTTTTTTTTTAGGGTTTAATATCTTTTCAATTTGTAAACATTTTTATTTTATTTTTTAGTTTATAATCAAAATCTTAATCAATATTAGTCCTTGAACTATTTTTTCATTAATTTTTTTTTATAATTATTGTCAAATAGTATCATTAAGTAATGACATGATAGTCATATTGATAGTCTCATGAGCTATCATGTCATCAACTAATCTAACATGACATTCATGTGCAAATTTGTTTGGTAAATTATGCTTTTAGTTTTTCAGCTTTTCATGAAATCCACTTTTGAGTTTTCAACATTTTTTTTATCAATCTTAGTCATTCTTCTTTTCACAAAATTCACTTTTAGTCATTTGATTATCTTTTTATCACAATTGGAGCCCCTTAACTATATTCATAATAGTTTTTAGTCCCTCTCGTACATCAAATATCATCATTAAGTGATGATATGATAATCATACGACTTATTATTTGAGCTATTAGTTTGACATATTAATTATTTGATAAAATGTTGTTAGTTCAAGATAATTTTCTAAAAATTTTAAAGTGCTATAAATTAAAAGAATTTAAAAATTTGAAGAAAACAAATAGAAGAGATATAATAAGAAAATTCAATAATCCACAATACACAAATCAACAACTCAAATTCTCACAACTTTAAAACTTGCTATTATCATCTCACTCTCTTACCGCCATTGTCACCTTGTGTTCACCCTTTATGCATGGTGTTACTTATGGAGCAAAAGAGTTTGTTAAATCAAAATTAAAATAGATTGGTTAACATTTGTTTCATAAATAGGATAGTGGTTTAGGGTTTAGAAGAGTTCAAAAATTAGAAGTTCTTTGGTTTTGGTGCTTAGGATTTTGATTCATGAGTTAAGTGATTTGTTAGTTTACTTATTCTTGCTAATTATGTTTTTGAGTTATTGAATTTTCTTTTGTTTTGGATCATGATTCAATGGGTGGTTGATTTGTTTACTAAGGGTTATTGGTTTTTCTTATAACATCTATTTTTTGTTTTTTTTTTCAAATTTTAAAACTTCTTTTCTAGCAATTTTACACCACAAATAATTTGTATTGCCTTAGAAATTATAAAAAAATTTCTCAAACAAGCAAATAATATTTTATCATGTGAATATTATAGCAATCTAGTATCCCATATGAAAAGTCACATGGTTGTCCTTTCATCACTTAACAATGATATATGATGGGAGAGACTAAAATCAATGACATAGTTAAAGGATTAAGATTGGTCAATATATGATGGGAGAAACTAAAATCAATGACATATTTAAAGGATGAGATTGGTCTATAAATCATTGAAATAATGAAATTAAACTTTGTTAAAAGATGAAGAACTTAGACTAGTCAAAAAAGTATTAAATGACTACAAGTCAATTTTTTAAAAAGATAAAAGACTAAAAGCATAATCTACAATAATAAAAAAAAGTAGCACGTGAATGATATGTCAAACTAGTTGATAACGTGATAACTCACATGTTTCTGAACTTAATTGTCATGTCATCACTTAACAAAATATTTAATAGTAATGACTAAAATTGTTAATGAAAAAATTGTGTAGGAATTAAGATCAATCAAAATTTTGATTAGAAATTAAAAGAAATAATTTGAAAAAGTTTTAAAACGAAAAAGATATTAAATCCTATTTTTTTATTACTAAATGAAATATTATAGAAATACACTCTTTTGGACACAATCTCTTTTATTTATTAAAATTTATTGAAAAACACAATTGTGAATCCTACATATTATTTAATAATTCTCTTTTTTGATTTTATATTTTTAATAAATTTTAATTAAAAAAAGCGTATAAATTAGAAATAGTATGATAGAGAATGTGTTCCTAAAACTTCTCTTACCAAAAATATTATTTGTTATAAAAATAATATAAACCTTATTTTGTATCCACGTTCATTTTTTCTTTAAACCTGATTTTGTTTCTTTTACACCATCCATCTTCATTATTCGTTTAACTTTAATTCCACACCATCATCTTCATTATTCTTTAAATCCTAATTTTGCATCTCAACTTCATTATTTCTTAAACCCTTTATGTATATTTTTCCCTTCTCCTTTCTTTCTTATACAAAATAATTTTTTTATTATAATTTGATTTCCTGCATTGAATACCATATTTTTCATCAAACTTCATATTAATATTGCGTGCTTTCCGTTGATGTGATTTTGTGTATATTCCTTCAATCCTATACGTATTATTATGTGCTGGAAGATACTATGATGTGTTTTAGTTAATAAGACACTGCGGAAGTTACTTTATTTGAAGGGAACGAGGAATTTACAACATTTTTGGTAGAACAAACGGAATTGGATGAAAAAAAAACTTTTTTAAAAAGAACCATGTTTCTAGAAAAGATGTAAGGGAATAAAATAGAAAGATATCTATGAAAAAATAAACAAGATTTGAAAAAGGAATGATAATTGGGTAAATTTATGTACCAAATAAAAGGAAACAAGGTATTCTTAATATATTAGGATGTGTAAATAGGAAAAGCCTTTAAATTGCTTAATGTTTTTCCCATTGTTAGCTTCGTGGGTAGCATTTTTGAGCTAAATAACTAACCTACAATCAGGTCCAATAAAACCTAGTTAATTTATTACTCTTCATTTTTTAATTTAAATCAAGGAATGATTTAGCTCTAATAATAAAATGAGACTAGTGTAATACCTCTTTTTTTCACAGATATAAAATTTACAATTTATGCATTTTTATATTGCTGTAATAGTTTAATACATGTAATTGAATATTTACAAAAATATATATAAATAATTTCAATAATTACATATTTACATATGTCTTATATTATTATTCTAATTTATATCTTCGATATATATTCAAATAATTACAAATTCGCAAATGTCTTATATTATTATTCTAATTTATAACTTAGATATATACACGAGTAAATACAAATTATTGATAATTAAAATATTTTAAATTATATTGTGCAGTTATTATTTTTCACTTTAAAAGATGTATTTCTATCATAAAGGAAAGAAGAGAATAATATTAATTAAATAATTCGAGATTATCATTTGTATGTGTTGTATCTTAAAATTAGAATAATTTTTCAAGAATTTTTAATTTAAATTTATTATAAATTAGAATCATAATATATGTTTGTGTTATTGATTCATTCAAATCAAAATATATACTTAGGTTACCAATTTGAATGTTCAAATCATAGAAATTAAATAATATAATTATATTTTTATATAAATTATAAAGTAAAAACAAATCATTTGCATTTAAAAAGAAAAAAATTCTAAACTACATAATATCTATCAACGCCAAAGATGAAAATAGCGCCATGAAGATATAGTATGTTGGGTAGATGTAGGTTTTATCTTATTTGTGTTCAGTCAATAACTTCTATTTGTTAGGAGCTTGTTATTTGGTATTTAGGAATTTGACTATTTGTTAGTTATTTACAACGTTATAGGTTTGTTATAACGTGGGCTGTTTTTAATTTACCGTTTCGTGTATTTGACTATATAAGCCAAGTTGTTATTATGGTAATAATGAGAGAATAATTTTCTAAGGCTTAAAATATTTTCTGCTTTAGAATATGGTTTTCAGACAGACGATTATAAGGTAAAAGATCTTAAAGACTAGAATTGTTTGTTTCAGGCTATAGATAGAACGATAATGGAGACCATTCTCATCAAAGATACAACAAAATAGATTTGGGATTCTATGAAAGAGAAGTACTAGGGGACAACCAGGGTGAAAAGAGCTTAATTACAAGCCTTAAAAAGAGTTTGAGATTTTGCAAATGAAGGAAGTTGACGAGTACTTTGCTGGTACTCTAAAAATTGCCAACAAAATGAAGATGCATGTGAGAAGATGGATCATGTGGTTATAGTTGAGAAGATCATGCAGTCTATGACCTCTAAGTTTAATATTATCATTTGTTCAGTGGAAGAATCTAATGATTTGGACATTTTGACAAAGGATGAAGAGACATGCAATTGAAGAACGAGCACTTAAAGTCTCGCATGATGACAGGTCTGCAGGCAAAGAAAGAGGACGAGGAATATAATTTGAGTATGAGAGTCTGTCAATATATAAAAAAAATAAAAAAATTGAGTATGAGAAGAGTATAATTTTCTCTAAAACAAATCAAACTAAAACCAATATTAGTCAATGCTATTCCATATTTTCGCAATTTGCATTGTTCCGGTACTGATTACCTTTGAAGTTTACTAGGATTTCAATTTTCAATTTCAAAATTAAAATTTTTCACATCCTAAGAAAGAGAGAAGTATAAAAAATTGAGAAAAAAAAAGTTAATGATAAATAATAAATAATATTATAATAAATTAAAAAATAAAGATATAAAATAAAAATAAATTTAAGAGTTATTACTTTTATATATTTACTTTTTTTCTATTTCATTTTTATTCCATTTTTTATTTTTAGTTTTTCTTCATTTTTTATCATACTATTTAATATTGTTACTCTTCACCTCTTCCTGTGATTGAGAGGCCCTATTTTTCTTCCTCTATTATACGTTCCTAATGTTCTGATTAAATGTATAATGTTTAGAGCTGATTTTGTAATTCTGAACCATTGTTATTGCATTTTTTTTTTAGTGTAAAGAATATAAGATGCTTTATGATATAAGAGGTTCTATTCTAAAGATGTTTTATTTTATAAGATGCTTTATGACATAAGATGTTTTATGTTATAAGATGTTTTATGACATAAGATGCTTTATTGCAAAGGATATTTTTCTCTTCATCTCTCTTTTCATTCCATGCATACATCTTAAACATGCGGCATAAGTCCATTATTTTCCATAAAATTAACTGTGCAATTGTAAACATAAATTTACTATTATGTGTAATATTATAGTTTTCAACATAAACGTAATTATATTATAGGATTTTGGATAGCAAAACTCTTATATTTATTATACTTTGTAATTTTTGTGAGAAAGTTTAGAAAATTTATAGGGATCCATAATACAATTTTCTAGTGTCCTTGTTGCTCTTGAATTTTTTTTCTTCTCTTTTCTTGTGTTTATCAGGTGTGAATGTTACCTTTTTTGCTAGCAATAAGAATCGTTCGTAGAAATAGAAATGCTCTATACATATATATAAAATTAATCAGCACTCTTCTCATAAAAAGCATCTTACACACTTTAGTATAAAAAAGAAAATGCAATTACAACGGTTCAGAGCATATAGAATCAGCTCTAAAAGTTATATATTTAGAACATTAATTAGGAACATATAGTAGAGGGAAAAAATGGGGCTTTGTCTATCACAGAAAGAGAAAGAATCACAACCACAGCATAAACTGAAGTTACAACAGCGCGTACAGCAACATCACGAACACACGAAAAAGAAATCATGGTTGTTGTTTTCTACTGAAGGCAACAAAAAAACATCCAACAGCCCCAAAAGTTTCATGCTGGATGCAAGAACACTCTCAATCGTCTGGGCTGATCATCCACAATATTGGAGGTGGGTGCAGCAAGAAGACGAAAGGTACACATCTATCACGAGTATTATGTGAAGAGTTTCACAACCAAGAAATAAATATATACAGGAAAAGAAAAAAAATATCAACCGTTTGGTTAATTTACTTTTATTTATTAAGCTCCATGTCTAATGAAAACTAATTTGTTAGTATAAACAATTTGGATTTATCTTATCAGTGTAATCCATCGATCATATACGTCAATTTTCTAAATTGAAATGTTGTTCACTAGTTAACTATTATTCTATATTCTATTTATTAGCATAAGAAATTAATGTATACTATTATTCTTTGGACCAAAAATTATATGCCAAATTATAGTTTTTATCTTTTATCTTATTTTTAAGATTATTCACCAGAGTAGAACAATAAAAGCCAGAAGCAAATTATATTGCTTGTTTTAGCCATGGTAAAACTAAGTCCAATATGTATCATGTTGTAGTGGCAGGATGATAGAGTTGGCTGAACTGAAGAGTGTTTGCTGGCTAGAAGTAACTGGGAAATTTGACATTGGAGAGCTTTCACGAAGAATTGTGTATCAAATTTCGTTTGTTGTAATGTTGAAAGATTCGGCTATAGGGTGGAATCTTCCAATAATTGTTAGATTAGTCCTTCCAGGAGGAAATAAACAGGAACACCAGGAATATTTAGGAGAGAAGTCAAGGGAGTGTTGGATAGAGATTCCAGTTGGTGAGTTTATGGCATTTGAAAACGATGTTGGGATGATGGAGATCTCTTTGCATGGATCTGAAGGTTTGCAGTGGAAGAAGGGGCTTGTCATCCAAGGCATTGCCATCAAACCAAAGAACCAGAAAACCAAAGATGGGGCTTATCAATCACAGCAAGAGCCACAATCACAACCACAGTCACAGCAACAACAGCAGCAGCAGCCACATAAACTCACCAGAAAGGAATCACGGTTGGCGTCTTCTGAAGTTAGCACAAAATCCTCCTTCAAAAATAGCACAAAGCCTGTGCAGATTGCCACAACTGCCAACTACACCAACTGTTTCATGTTGCGTGCAAGAACACTCCAAATCTGCTGGGCAGATAATCCAGAACATTGGAGCTGGACACACGAAAAAGATGCAAGGTACATATCTATCACTAATATTAAGGGGTATCGCTAAAAAAAACTATACAAAAAGGAGTGTTCTCTTGAAACTAGACCGGTCGGTCCGACCGGACCGGTTGATCAACCAAAAACCGGCAAATTACCCAAGTACTATACTTAAATAACCCACATAAATGACTTGAAGGAAAATTGGTTAAGGAATAAAAGATCGATAAAAAGAAAAGAATCTGATTCCCAATGTGTCAAAGAAAAGTATTTAATATTTGTCTATTATATTTATGAGAAAAAATCAAATAAGTAACTCCAACTGTTAATTTTTTTGAAATTTAAAAGACTAATTATTTATTATAATTATTAATTTTTTAAAAAATAAATAATAAAAATAAAAAATAATTTTCTTAAAATTACTCAAAAAATTATTTAATCCATCTTTATATTTATTTATCTATATGTGGGCATGCACGTGAATGCATAACTATTTTAACTACCTTTTAAAATAAAAACACATGCATCTTTCACGGTTCTCTGCAATCTTAATAAGATATTTGTGTGTATTTAGTTAAACTGAGTCCAAAAATTTAAACACATTCATCTTGCACATTTCTCGTCAATCTTAATTAGATTAAGTAATTTTCTGTTTATCTATCTATAATGCAGTGGCAAGATGGCAGAGTTGGCTATACTAAACAGAGTTTGCTGGTTAGAAGTGTATGGGAAATTTAACACTAAAAAGCTTTCACCAAGGACTCAATATCAAGTGTCATTCATTGTAATGTTGAAAAATTCAGCTCAAGGGTGGGAAGTTCCAATAAATGTTAGACTTGTCCTTCCTGGAAACCAGAAACAAGAACACAAGGAAAATCTAAAGGAGGCGTTGAAGGATAACTGGATAGAGATTCCAGTAGGTGAGTTTACGGCTTCTGATAGAGAAGTTGGCGACATGGAAATCTCTATGTATGAATATGAAGGTGGCGCGTGGAAGACGGGGCTTGTAATCCAAGGCATTGTTATCAAACCAATTAACTAAGAATTAAATAGATACTGAGTTTTATATAAACTCTTTATATGCCATAGTGTG